>JBBPBX010036578.1:0-31407 GCA_038048925.1 Garcialebias charrua | reverse complement strand
ATACAGGTAGTCCCCGAATTACGAGCGCTCTGATCTACGAGGTTCCAGACTTACGAGCTGGCGAATTTTTGGAAAAAACGCAAAAAATACTGAGTTTTCATGTGTTTTTTCACCACAGTTAGTTAGATAAACATATGGACACACGTTTCCGATCATTTTTATGCACTCATAAGCAGTTTTTTGATGAAAATAGAGTGTTTGTAGTCGCGCTAGCGAAACCGTTCCAATTTACGAGCGAAATTTCGGACTTACGAGAGACATGGCAACCGTTCCAAATTACGAGATTTCCGGTTTACGAGCGCCTCGTTGTAACGGATCTCGCTCGTAAATCGGGGACTACCTGTAGTATAAAAGTATGAAAATTTACACCAACACTGAAACACCAAACACCCCTAAAACACCAAACACCCAATGAACATAAGCATAAAATGAAATAATAAAAGTGTAATACACCAACACTGAAACACCAAACACCCCTAAAACACCAAACACCCAATGAACATAAGCATAAAATGAAATAATAAAAGTGTAATACTGTCCTGAGTTTTTGCATAGTAGTATAAAAAGTATAAAACGTATATCTATAAAATAAACTGAAGTTTCTAGCGTTGACATTTGCAAAGAGTCATCAACATCTCCAAAAGTTTGGTCTGTGTTGTAAAAAGCTGCACTTTGAACCTGCAGAAGGAATGTTGTTGTTGGAATATGGGGGAGATGTTTTGTTTTGGCTACTGGGGGGATGTTTTGAGCACACAAAAGACTTCAGCCCCAGGGGGTCACACAAACCTAATTGAATGCAAATCCCTCAATCTGTCATTTTACAGTCTCTGGTAAGTGTAGTACTCATCTGAATATTCTGGTATTCCTAGTGTTAAGAGTGTGATCCCCCTATAGTTGGAACACACCCTACGGTCCCCCTTTTTGAATAGGGGAACCACCACCCCAGTCTGCCAATCCAAGGGAACTGCCCCCGATGTCCACGCGATATTGCAGAGTCGCGTAAGCCAACACAACCCTACAACATCCAGAGCCCTAAGGAACTCCGGGCGAATCTCATCCACCCCCGGAGCCTTGCCACCGCGGAGCTTTTTAACCACCTCGGCGACCTCAGCACCAGAGATCGGAGAACCCGACCCAAAGTCCCCAGGCTCTGCTTCCTCAGTGGAAGACGTGCCAGTAGGATTGAGGAGGTCTTCGAAGTATTCCGCCCACCGACTCACAACATCCCGAGTTGAGGTCAGCAGCACGCCACCTCCACCATAAATGGTGTTGGTCTCGTACCTCTTTCCCCCCCTGAGACGCCGGATGGTGGACCAGAATCGCCTCGAAGCCGTACGGAAGTCGCAGAAATCACCATTAAAAACTATAATTTTTTAAACCCACTAAAATTAGCTACAAATGCTAATAAAAAGTAGCTGAACAGGTAGAACAAGCTTAAATTGGTGCAAGAAAGCATGAACACATTTGTCCAGTTAAGCTGAAGGAACATTTATATACTGAACTAAGTTAAAATAAGCAGAAATTAGCACAAAATTTAGGAAATTAGCTTTAAAAAAGCTGAATTTAGCAACAACGAAAATTGCTGAAAAATAGCTGAAAATGCAGAAAAACATCTTAAACTACAAGAAGAAAATGGGAGCTGAAATTAGCTAAAATATGTGGAATTAGTTGAAAATGCTAAATTTAGCACAAAACAGCTAACTAGTAGCTGAAATGGTAGAAACAGCTGGAACTAGTGGAAAGAATCAAAAATAATCATAACAAAATGACATTAGAAAAAAGTTATTTAGTCTGAAAGTAGCAGAAATTACCATTAAAATTTTTATATTTTTTCTGTAACCAGCAAAAATTTGCTACAAATGCTAATTTAAAAAGTAGCTTAACATGTGAAACAACAAGAAAGTATTAAGAACACTTTTGTCCAGTTAAGCTGAAAGAAGCTGAAATGAACACAAAAAAGTGGAACTTATCTCAAAATAGTAGAAATATGTAACAAAAAAACAGCTGTATAGTAGCTAAAAATGAAAAATAAACAGCAGAAGGAAGCTTAAATTACCAGAATGAAGTGGAGAGAGCAATTGTTCCCTTTCAGTCTGGTCTCTCTGTGCAACATACTTGCTATGGGAATTGCACCCCCGCGCGATAACCTGAAGGAATATACTCACGCCTTTGCGGCAGGGGCGTCAACGCCGCGCCAGAGGCCCCGCCCTCTGGGTACTTAAGCGGCTGACGCCCATCCATCTTCCTCTTTTTTGCCCTTCACCTTTTTTGCCCTTCACCTTTTTTGGACTTCTCTGTTGCTTCATCGCTCAACTTGAGGTGAGCTTGCTCCCTGCACAGAGCGCACAGAGAATTATTCCTGCATATTGCTGGACTAGCGAAAGCTAGTCCGGCACATTTTCTCTTACCCCAAAGTATTTTCTTCTCCTCTCTCTACAGATTGCTTCGCTCGACGACGCTAACTACGCCACAAGAAAAAAGCTACTTTGCTAACTCCTAGCGAGCTAGCTAGCGAAAGCGACGCGACGGAGGAGACATTTCAAGGAAAAGGAAAAAGCATTCTGGAAGGACTCGCTCGCCTTATCTCGGACATGCCTCTGGAGAAAGGAAAGCGAAAGGCAAGACTTCCAAGGAAAACCAACGGGACGCGAGCCCAACTTCGCGCGCCTTTCCCAGCGGATGCGGTTTTTCCCTTGTGGCGACGGACACCCATGAGGTCTGTCTATTCTGCCTGGGAATGCTACGTGCAAAAACAGCGTTGGATGCGCCCGACTTTTGCCCACACTGCAACCTGATGCTGGATGAGGTGCTACGGCACCGGGTTGACCTCGTCACCAAAGCCATGGGCACTTCAGCATTACCAACGGATACGGACCCCACGGAGCCTCTCACTCCCACGCCGGAGCTCGAGAACATGGCTCTACATGACAGCACACGAGTCGAATGGGGTGACAGTCCTGACGTGCTGGCTCCTATGGTGGACTTAACAGTCAAGTTCGACACCCGAGGCATTATGAACGAGGACAAGATCTCGATTTCAGCCTCGGGCAAATTTTCGGCGGAGGACGCAGACGTGGAACTGGAGGATCAGGGAGAAGATCTCTCCCAGACCCCGGTACCTGTACTCCCAGAAACCGACTTTTCCATCCCTGCTCTGTTCGACCTGTGCCACAGAGCAGCGGACGCGTTGCACATCCCATGGCCAGCCTCCGCCTCGCCAACAGGTCACGAGGCTGGCAGGAAACTATTTATACTCGAAGCAGCAGGCCGCCACGAGGCAAAGGATGCCCATGTTCCCAGACTTCCTCACAGAACTAACTCGCACCTGAGCTCAACCAAGAGCCCCCATGCTCCTTCCCCTCTCACAGTTCCTCGATGTTGATGGGATATATGAGGTGGGAATAGCTAACGTGCCTCAGATTGAGGACACACTAGCGTCTCACCTGGCTCCCAAGTCATCCGGGACAAAACCAACTCTCTCCAACAAGGCTTGTCAAGCTTCAGCGTCTCTACTCGAGAAGTGATACAGAGCTCAGGGACTTGCGGCGCGCGCCATGAACGTGTCCGCGTTGATGCAGGCTTACCTAGCGGAAAAGCTGCAGCAGCTGCAGGTAACGACGAACAAGCAGGCAGCTGCCGACTTGCTGAACGAAGCCCGCAGGGCAACAGACTTTGTACTCCGCATGATGGGGACAGCCGCTGTTGCTCAAGGTAGGGGCATGGCGGAAGTGGTCATCGCGATTCGCCACCTGTGGATGACTTTAACGGATCTCCCTGAGGGACAAAAGGTGCCTTTTCTCCACCACTCGATAGAGCCGACGGGATTATTTGGTAAAGCTTTGGAGCGAATTCAGACCAAGCTGGACCAAAGGCGCAGACAGGCCGAAGCTCTCCGGGTGGGCATTCCCCGGAGAAGCTTCGCCCCCCCAAGGGAGTCTGCTGGAGGCAGACCTGCGCAGCCTCGACACCGCAGAAGCGGCTAGCATATGAGGAGGAGCCTCGGCAGAGACCCCCGCTGGGCCAACCTCGCACCGAGCACGTACGGAGCAAAAACAAGTTTGTTCCCTGCCAGGCGGTCAGACACAGGGCCTCCTTGGCGAACCGGGACACCAGACAGAAACGTGCCTGATAAACCAGGTCCACGTTTTCACATTACACGACCACCCGCCCACGTGGTACTGGGAATGATCCCTTCATGTCCAGACTTTATTTGTAACAAGGTACAAAATCTAGTAAAAGGAAGGAAGGAAAGAAGGAAGGAAGAGAGAAAGGAAGGAAGGAAGGAAGGAAGGAAAAGAGAAAGGAAGGAAGGAAAAGAGAAAGGAAGAAAGGAAGGAAGGAAGGAAGGAAAAGAGACAGGAAGGAAGGAAGGAATGAAGGAAGGAAGGAAAAGAGAAAGGAAGGAAGGAAAAGAGAAAGGAAGAATAGAAGGAAAAGAGAAAGGAAGGAAAGAAGGAAAAGAGAAAGGAAAAGAGGAAGGAAGGAAGGAAGGAAAGAAGGAAGGAAGAGAGAAAGGAAGGAAGGAAGGAAAAGNATCATTCTGCAGCAAAATTATTGCGTAACTTATTGTCACCTGACATGTAACCAATCAAGTGAAGCCAACCAGTCACGTGACCACAACAAACTCTCCGCGCGGGCCATGTTGAGTGACGTCGGAGATTCTGGTAAACAGTTAGTGCTGTTTATAGGATGTCAAAATGTAAGAAAATGAGTTCCAACATTTACTGGTAGAAACAAAGTTTTGCAGAAAGTCAAGTTTATTATTATTTAGCAGAATTATTTGGGCTACAGTTGCCTTTGTGTTTGTTTTTTTATTTACAACAATGTAAAAGATAAGTGGTTTATTTCTAAATCCTTTTGGCTGGTATTGCCTTTGTGTTTTTATTTATAACAATGTATGTTCAGTCTCATTAAAAGTTATGTTTCCTTGTAAATCCATTTGCATGTTATAATTTAATGACACGAGATGGTACTCCGCAGTTACTCACTACTTGAGTAGGTTATAATCAAAGTACTTTATTACTTTTACTCAAGTAAATTTTTGGATGCCTACTCACTACTTTTAAAGTACTTTATTACTTTTACTCAAGTAATTTTTTGGATGCCTACTCACTACTTTTACTTGAGTAATATTTGGTTCAAGTAACAATACTTTTACTTGAGTAAAAATTTTGAATACTCTACCCACCTCTGCCCCAGCGGCTGTGGCCACTCCCTTTCGGCGATGGACACCCACGAGGCCTGTCCTGTCTGCCTAGGGATTCTGCATGGAAGGAAGGCGCTGGAATTCCCCGACTTTTGCCCTCACTGCCGTCGAATGTCGGCTGCAGTGAGGAGACGATGGGCTCTCGCGCTGGCCAAATCCATGGCTAGAAGCGCTCAAGGTCGCACGTCGGCTTCCTCCTGCTCCGGAACCCAATAGTATGGACCTGGAATGCAGTGGACAAGTCGGAGAGGATGAAATGTCGGACTCCTCGGGGGCTGCCGAGGACTCGACGCTTGATGTGTCCGACCTAGACGCCGAATTTGGTGACAAGGGAGAAATCGTGAGTTCCTCCCAGAACCTGGCGCACATTCTCCCGGAACCGGACCTGTCGGTACCGGGCCTGTTCGACTTGTGTCGTAGGGCAGCGGATGCCTTGCAAATCACGGGGCCGGACCCGACACCTCGCCAACAGGCTACGAGGCTAGCGGGAAACTACTTCCATGCGAAGCAACCAACAACGTCGCAAAAGATACCCATCTTTCCGGACTTCCTCACGGAACTGAAACGCTCCTGGGTGGATCCCGGAGCTTCTATCATGCTGCCAATTTCCCGGATCCTCGACGTGACGGGAATGGAAGCAGTAGGCCTCGACAGCACCCCCCCCCCCCCATTGAGGAAACTCTGGCGGCTCACCTAGCCCCGCCGCCTCGGGGATGAAACCTACGCTATCCAGCAGGGCCTGCCGCACTTCGGAGAAAGTACTTGGAAAGTGCTACAAGGCTCAGGGTCTCGCGGCTCGCGCAATGAACGCATCAACCTTGGTGCAAGCGTACCTGGCGGAAAAGCTACAGTACGTCCAGGTAGTAAAAGACGAACAGGCCGCAACGGAAGCCGTGGAAGAGGCTCGCCGTGCCTCGGACCTTGTGCTCCGCTTGATGGGGACAATAGCCATCTCCCAAGGCAAGGCGATGGCGGAAATAGTTGTCGCCCAGCGCCATCTTTGGCTGACCTTATCGGACCTCCCGGAAAACCAGAGGTCAACTTTTCTCCAACACCCGATCGATCCGACAGGGCTTTTTGGGGGAGCTCTGGAACGCGTCCAGACCAAACTGGAACAGAGACGCAAACAGGCGGAAGCCCTCCGCGAAGGGTTGCCGAGAAAGAATGCCCCCCGTAAGGAGAAAACAAATGGCCCCCCACGGAAAAGACCCGTAGGTGGCGGTGGGACCTTCCAGGGAAAGCCGAGGATCTCGCCAGTCTCCTGAGGCGGAAAACAGGCTCGGACCTGATGAAACAGGATGAACTGACAATCCCACAGGTTTACCCGCCCACGTGGTACGGGTACCTGATCTATTGGGCCCAGTCTCCCCTCGTAAAAGACAATGAGGAGTGAGCGGCATATGTGTGTGCACCAAACGCGACTCGACCATTACATGTATAAACAAAATAAAAACTGTTTCAAACATGTATAAAAATAAAAGTACCAAAGCACAGACTGCCCTGGTTCTTGACTCGAGTCCCATTTTTATAAACCAACCATGTGGTCCAACTATGAACCGCAGCGAGACACGTGAGCCAGATCTCGCGATATCTCCTGTCGGGCCGACCAGCCTGTCCGGGGGAGGGCCAGGGGGGTCAAAGGTCACCCCTCTAGCTCTCAAACGTGACGGGTTGCAACACAACATGCCATCCAGACTCAGTATGCATGCGTAGGCCTCGGAGACGTGCTCACCAAATGATTGGGTCATGACAACAATTCGTCACGGACTCAAATTGCAATTCTCTAAGAGACCGCCCCGCTTCACAGGGGTGCTGCAATCTAAGATCAACCCCGCACACGTACACGTGCTGAGGGAGGAAGTTTCGACCATGCTGCAAAAAGGAGTGATTAGTTTGGTCTCTGGACACATGCTACTCTCCGGCCACTACAGCAAATACTTCCTGGTGCCCAAAAAGGATTTTTCTCTCAGACCAATTCTGGATCTCAGGACCCTCAACAAAAGGATTAAAGCATTTAAGTTCAAGATGCTTACACTGCGGCAAGTTCTCCAGTATGTGAGATACGCATGTACAGTAGACTTAAAAGATGCCTATTTCCATATAGGCGTTTGGAGGAAACACAGAAAGTCCCTCCGCTTTGCTTTTGAGGGAATCACTTATGAATTCAAAGCTTTACCCTTTGGTCTAAAGACTGCTCCACACACATTTACAAAATTTCTGGATACAGATCTAACCCCTCTCAGGAATCAAGGACTTAGGGTCATGAACTACATGGATGACCTGCTCATTCTGGCTGAAAGCAGAAAGCAGGCCCAGTCACACTCTTACAAGGTGATTTCTCACTTAGAGTCTCTTGGGTTTGTTATAAACCTGCAAAAGAGCAATTTAACTCTGTCACGGGTAGGGATGGGAATTGATAAGAAATTATCAATATCAATGCCTTTATCGATGTCATTTATCGATTTAATTCCTTATCAATTCTGTTATCAATTCTCATTTGGGTAATAAAATATAGTAAACCATTTGTGTTCATAAAGAATTTAATGATCTTTCACCAAAACCAAAAATATATGTAGTATTCCTATTTGATGAAGTTTTAAGTTTATTAGGAATTTCCTAATAAACAATAAAATTTAATCAAAACAAACTAGCAATTTTTATTCAGAAAAATTAACATATCTGCTTTCTCAGGAAGGATACAGGATATTTCAGGACTGATCGTATCCCCAGCTGTGGAGAACACCCTCTCAGATGTAATGGAGGATGCTTGTACACAGAGATACTTCTCAGCAAAAGATGATAATAGGGGCAATGTGTCCTTCTTCATCCACCACCAGAGGGTTGGGCTGTCCTTTGTTAGAATTGCTGCTAGGCTTCTTGTATTTCACGATCCAGTCTCTGCCAATCTGCAATATGAACAAAACAAACATTTATTAATCGCTCTATTTATTCTAATTTTGTCTTTTCCCCACAAAGCATTGCATACTTGTCATTTTCCATGGGCTTTCTTAAATTCAAGATCTTTTTTATTGAATTTTTCATTTTTTTCTTCAGACAACAACAACAAACAAAAACAACAACAACAACAATTAAACACAACAATCAATCTAAGTTACAACATGTAGAAAATAATCCCTACCCAATCACTGCCAAAAGAAAAGGAAAAAAATAAATAAAAGGTAAAATAGCCAAGAGACTGCATTAACCTGAATGAGTTGTGTTGTCAAAGAGACTGGAACAGATTCAGGAAAGGTCCCCAGACATTCTCAAATTTACCCTCTTTCTGTTGGAGTGTGAATCTGATTTTCTCCAGCTTTAAACAGGACATGATGTCAGCCAACCACTGAGCGTGAGTGGGTGGAAACGGTTCTTTCCACCTAAGCAAAATAGCTCGTCTGGCCAGGAGAGAGGTGAACGATATTACATGTTGTTGGTTTTTATTTAGTCCATGGGCTTTCTTAACCGTGGGTCTACAGCTGCAGCTTGGATCGCAGGAAACTGTTCACAGAACCTCTCAATCATAAAAAACAGAGAGTTCCATCTTGTCCTCACATCCAATACCAGCATGTGCTGGGGCAACTCTGAAAGGCACACACAGACACTGTATGTTCATACATCACCAAGTGCATTGATGATGTAACCAACCTTAAAACCATCACTGTTCGGGCTAACCAGAAGCCATGGCTGACAGCTGAGGTTTACAGACTCCTGAGAGCCAGGAATGCTGCCTTCAAAGCGGGAGATCAGGTGGGCCTGAGGGCAGCCAGAAACAACCTGGACCGGGGCATCAGAAAGGCAAAGAAGCAGTATTCTGGGAAAATAGCTCACCGTTTCAAGGACAGCAGGGATACACGCAGTCTGTGGCAGGGAATACAGACCATCACAAACTACAAACCACCCCCCCAGACCTGTGACAGCTCAGCCTCTGCGCTGAATGAACTGAATGAGTTTTTTGCTCGGTTCGAGGCAAGTAACAGCACACCAGCACATAAACTCCCCCCCTCTCCTGATGGCCAGGTGCTGACGCTGTCCTCAGACAGCGTAAGGCGATCATTCATAAAGATTAACGCCCGGAAGGCCTCTGGTCCTGACAACATACCTGGTCGTGTGCTGAAGGACTGTGCAGGGGAACTCGCAGCGGTCTTCACGGACATCTTTAACATCTCACTGAGCCAGGCCATCGTCCCCACCTGTTTCAAAGCCACCACCATCATCCCTGTCCCAAAGAAGGCAACGCCCGCATGCCTCAATGACTATCGCCCAGTAGCACTCACCCCCATCCTGATGAAGTGCTTTGAACGGCTAGTCATGAAAAGCATCACATCTGTCCTCCCTGACTCCCTGGATCCCTTCCAATTTGCATACCGACCTAATCGCTCAACCGACGATGCCATCTCCTCTGCCCTTCACACAGCTCTCACACATCTGGACACGAAGGACTCCTATGTTAGAATGTTGTTCATCGACTTCAGCTCGGCATTTAACACCATCATCCCCCAACAGCTCATCCTTAAACTGGACAGTCTGGGGCTGAACACCTCAATGTGTAACTGGCTGCTAGACTTCCTGACCGGGAGACCACAGACAGTACGGATCGGGAGTAACACATCTAGCACCATCACATTGAACACAGGGGCCCCACAAGGATGTGTGCTGAGCCCCCTTCTATTCACCCTGCTAACACACGACTGCACACCATCGTACAGCTCCAACCACTTCATCAAGTTTGCGGACGACACAACAGTGGTAGGTCTCATCAGCAACAACGATGAGACGGACTACAGGAACGAGGTGAGCCGCCTGGCCTTGTGGTGCGGACACAACAATCTCACTCTCAACGTGGAGAAGACAAAGGAGATTGTTGTGGACTTCAGGAAGAGGGATGCCCAACATCCCCTCTGACCATCAACAGCACCGCAGTGGAGAGAGTAGACAGCACCAAGTTCCTGGGAGTGCACGTCTCAAAGGACCTGTCCTGGAGCAGGAACACTGCAGCACTGGCAAAGAAGGCTCACCAGCGTCTCTACTTTCTCCGCAAGCTGAAAAGGGCTGGAGCTTCAACCCCCATCATGAGCACCTTCTACAGAGGTGCCATAGAAAGTGTCCTGACCAGCTGCATCACTGTGTGGTTTGGTGCATGTACTGCATCATGCCGCAAGAGCCTCCAGCGCATTGTGAGAGCAGCTGAGAAGATCGTGGGCACCTCCTTGCCCTCACTGCAGGACTTACACAGCAAACGCCTCACTCGGAAAGCCCACCGCATGGCAGGTGATCCCACACACCCACTACACAGCTGCTTCAGACTGCTGCCATCAGGGAGGAGACTGAGGAGTCTCCAGGCTCGAACCAGCAGACTGAGAGACAGCTCTGTTCATCAGGCAGTCAGAATGCTAAACACTCTGCCTGCTCTGCCTCCCCTCCCATTTGAACTGCCTTAACACTAAAACTTTCTCACATATTATCACTCAACACAAAGTTTTTAACACTAGACTCTGTGTCATCAAACGGGTTATTCACTAAACTCTCGGTCATGTGCTCATACAGTTTGCACTACTTCTCATACTTGCACTAATGTCTGTATTACATCACTGCCTATAATCATAATACTGTTTACATTCTCTGTTTACATTTATTAATACTGTTTACTTTTATTACTACTGCTTACATGTAATTACTACTGTTTACATTTATTTACACTACTCTAATATCTACACCACTGCTGGTACATATACAGTGTGCTCTGAACGGTCTTATTTAGGGATGCCCAATGTGCCTTACTGCATATGCCACTTTTTGCCTCTACAACAACATCAACTACTACCTCATACATATACTGTGTACATTGACTCATACGCTGCTTTGCCACTTTGCAAATGTCAATGCTAGAAACCTTTAGTTTATTTTAGTTATACTTTTTATACTCTTTTTTTATACTAGTATGCAAAAACTCAGGACAATATTATGTTCATTAAATGTTTAATGTTTTAGTTTTAGAGTTGGTGTAAATTTTCATACTCTTATACCACTATGCAAAAAACTCAGGACAGTGTTAGTTTTACTATTTTATGCTTATGTCTATTATTATATGTTTCAGTGTTTCAATGTTTAGATGTTTACTGTTGCACCGAGGGACTGAGAGAAACGCAATTTCGGTCCTGTGTATGTCCTGCACTGTACATATTGCAGATCTGACAATAAAGTTGACTTTGACTTTTGACTTTTTGACTTTGACATGAGGATTAGTTTAAATTACTTTAGCTGACTTTGATAAAAATATTTAAAATGCATTCTTACTGAGGAGTTGTTGCTTCTCTTTGATGACCACTTTTGCCACGTGTGACCTCTTCATCCACACGACCACCGAACAAATTCTTGCTGCCCAGTTGGAAACTGAACTGCTGTTGTACAGATTCTCCCTGCTTCCATGAAAGGAGAAGCTAACGTTGGTGTGCTAGCAGCACCACTCGTGCTAACACTACTAGCCTCTGACCCAGCCAGACTCCGGCAATCCTCGTCAACTAAATGTTATTACAGGAGAGGGAGATTATTTATAAAATACAGTGGAAGCGGTATAGCTAAAAGGTAACAAGTGAAAGAATTTAACGTTACCTGCTGTAACATTTACAACGGAGGTGGACGCTTTCTCTCCACTTCCTTCTCCTCCAAGCAACGTGTTAAAAACTGTACATTTCTTCAAAATCACTGCATGCTGAGTGGCCAAATGCTTCTGCATGTTTGACGTATTTCCTCCCTTTATCGTAATGGACACGCATGCGTTACAAGTAGCCCTGGTCTCATCTTTTTTTGTGAAATGAAACCAAACGCTTGAGCGCTTCCTCCGCAACGCCATTTTGGACACCATAGATATCATATATAGACACCACCACGCCACCACCACTCGGGCGCGTCGCATGTCTGTGATGTCAGCGCTTAAATATGTCACCACCATGAGTCTGCAGAACCGATAAGCTGAATCGTTAAGACATGCAACCTACAATTCCATGGAATTGGACTATTAAGAACCGGTTCTCTAACAGAACCGGTTCTCAATTCCCATCCCTAGTCACGGGTTACAGTATTTCTGGGAGTACAAATCAACACCATCCAGTACAGAGCATGGTTCTCAAAGGAACAAGTTTCCTCCATTCGCTCTTGCCTGAGCAAATATAATTGGACCATCGGGTCCCTGTAAAAACCTGCCAATGCCTTCTAGGCCTCTTGGCAGCGGCCATTCCATGTGTGCCACACGCATTACTGAAAATGCGGCCCATGCAGCTATGGCTGAACCAACGGATACAACCTAACCTACCTAAACAAACGGGGAAGGTTAGAATAGATTCAGAGTGCCTGGAGGCTCTGGAACCTTGGAGAAACGTGTCCATTTTCACGGATGGGGTCTCACTGGGAAGGGTGTCATCTCGTGTGGTCATCACAACGGATGCCTCAAAAACAGGATGGGGGGCAATCTGTAGGAATCAGAATGCCTGCAGCCTTTGGAATGAACAGGAAGCAAGATTACACATCAACTTCCTGGAACTGTTAGCCGTATTCCTGTCATTAAAATTCTTCTTCCACAAAGGTCTGATTGCTGGACAACACATCCTGGTGAAATGAGATAACAGGATCACAGTGTCCTTTATCAACAGAGAGGGAGGGACAAGGTCCCCAGCCCTCTTCCATCTGGCACAGAGGATGCTCACATGGTGTGCGCCAAGGATCCTGTCACTCAGGGCGACTCGTGTCCCTGGTGAACTAAATTATGGAGCGGATGCCCTCTCGAGATGTCTTCTGCTGGCGTTGGAATGGAGCCTGAACCCACGGATTGTGGAACAGGTATGGTCACGATTCAGCAGGGCCTCTGTGGACCTGTTCGCCTGAAGGGCTAGCTCACACTGTGACATTTACTTCTCCTTGAGGGAAGCAGATGCCCCATTGGGTATGGATGCTGTGGCACATGACTGGCCAGCAGGAGTGCTTTACTATGCGGTTCCACCCATCCCTCTGATTGGGGCGACACTGGAACGGGTACGTAAGGGAGCTCTTTTTTTTATCCTTATAGCCCCCAACTGGTCGCAGAAAACGTGGTTTCCAGAGCTGATTTCAATGCTATCTGGGATACCATGTCATTTGCCTTCTCATAGGGACCTCCTGACTAAGGCGCATGGTCAACTCTTTCACCCACGTCCAGAGTTGTGGCAACTTTCTGCCTGGCCTTTGAAAGGGTTTGGCTGAGAGCCTAGGGCTTCGATTGCTTTGTCCCAAAACAAAAAATATATATATATATATATATATAAAACTCAGAGAGTTTACAGGGGCCTGTGAGGTTACCCTGTGCTTGGCCTGGGTTTTTTACCTCCATTTGTCATATTTATGCCCAGTGGAGACATCATATTGTTGTTTACATGTGGCATTTTTTCTCCTCTTAGCATATGCTTTCTGCAGAAAGCAGCTAGGAGATGCCTGTCTTTAAGACGGATGCTCTCACATACACTTTGCCGAGCATTTCAAGGGTGTGAATGGATTACGTTCCCATAGCAAGTATGTTACACCGAGAGAACATGACTGAAAGGGAACTGAAAGTTATGCACCATAACTCATGTTCCCTGAAGGAAGGGAACGAGGTGCAACATAACTGGCCCTTTTCAATGCTGGAAGCTCGGTGAAGTGCAATTGTTGAGGAAGATGGAGGGGCGCTCACCACCTAAATACCCAGAGGGCGGGGCCTCTGGTGCGGCGGTGACACCCCTGCCATAAAGGCGTGAGTATATTCCTTCAGGTAATCGCGCAGGGGTGCAATTCCCATAGCAAGTATGTTGCACCTCGTTCCCTTCCTTCAGGGAACATGAGTTATGGTGCATAACTTTCAGTTTTGGAGACAGGCAGAACTTTACTGATTTATGTCTGCCTTGAGTCTTTGCTGGTCCTCACAAATCCCAAACGTCCAAATTAAGTGGACACACGTTGGTCAATGCCTGAGAGTATTCCCTGAGATCTGATCCATCCTGCCAGCAAATCCTAGAGGCCGCAAATGGCTGGTGATTCTCACAAAATCACGTCCAATTTATGCATCAGTTCACAAAGCAATTGAGTCTTGGTGCTCGAGGCATGGAGCAAACATCACATAAGGCAGGCAGTCTTACCAGGGCCAAATTTGCTGCTGACTTCCTTTATTTGTTGATAAACCAGGAACCAGCCGGTTCCAAAAATCAGGAAACCTGTTATCATTAATCCAAATATATATATATATATATATGCATCTTCAACATCCTCAATGGACAGCAGGGACACATCACCTTCCACTCGTTCCATGAACCAATGGCACACCCAGCTGCGTGTATGTCATCAGGGCAAGTCGGCTCACCTGAAGCTTGTCTTTGGTCGAGAAAACATTATCAATTTATTTTATTAATTTTATGAATTTATCATTATTTTAAATTAGACTGTCACTTCCATCTGCAATCAAAACCAAACAAGTAGGTTAGTTTAGCAAGTTAAATATAGGTGGGGAAAAAATGTGAGGAAACAAAAGAATAAAAGCTTGTTTTCTCATTGTTTCAAAGAACACTAGATATTTTGCAAGATAAGCTGTCAGTCTACCAATTCACTGTCTTAAGACTAGGCTTTGTAACACACCCTGCAAACAAGCCAGGACAATAGATATATTAGCCTTAATAAAGATATTGACAAGACAATACTTTTCTACCTCGGTTAATTATATTTTAGATTACATATAAACAGACAAGCAGGCAGAGAGTCACTACTTGGATCAATAACAGTTACTCTTCCCTACAGTGGTGGAGGAAGACTTTTTTTGTTTTAACGATTGGCATTCTGACACCATTACTCAAATTGGGGTGGCAGAGCAACTGATATCTCGTTCTTTCTTAATCTTGATATAGAAGATAAATTCCTGTTTTACACACTATCACATAACAACTAATAAGAAGGTCATAGTGTAAGGTCAATTATTTCATTCAAGAACACTTACTTCATCCTTTGAATATAAGACAATTATTAAAATAAAAAGTCAGGAAATGAAATTTTATTAATTTAACATTTCAAAGTAAGTGGGCTGAGTAACATACTTTGTAAATGCAGCTGTGCCGAATATTTGGATTCATGAATGCAGAACAACAGAAGCATCTCAAAAACTAAACTTAACTTTCAACCTTTATTATTAAAAAATAAATAATTAACAATAATCTGTTGTGGCAGCAAATCCTACAACTTTTTTCTCACTGGCTCTCTAACGAGGCGTACACATTTCTTCCCGCTCCCTGTTCTCCTCCTGCTTTTTTGCTCTCTGTCTGTGTATTGGATCAGCTCCTATTTTTACATATTCCGAAATGAAAACTACTGTTTTGGATCTGACCAGGTGAACTTTCAATGCAAATGACAAAATATTTTCAACAAAGCAACAGAGTCCTGGAGAACCCTCATCTGCTCAGACGACAGCTGGATATATCTCTGGGGGTGATGTGTCTACCTTTGCTATACGGTAATTGAATTTATGATAACAGGTTTCCTGTTTTTGGAATAGTCTGAATCCTGGTTTATCAACATACAAAGAAGACGGCCGCATTACTATTTTGTTGCTTTCAATACCAGCTAATCTGTGTTTGGTCGTTTTATTTATGATCTGCAATGTTCTTATGTCTATTTTTTGTACTTCATTGTGTGTGTTGCCTGTTGTTTGTTTTGTTTGTACAGCACTTTGGTTGGCCTTGTCGCTGTTTAGAGTGCTCTATAAATAAAGTGGTATGGTATGTTAGCCTGAATAGTAACTCTAAATTGTCCCTAGGTGTGAGTGAGAGAGTGAATGAATGGTTGTTTGTCTTGTTTGTCTCTATGTGGTCCTGGGATGGACTGGAGACCTGTCCAGGGTGTACTCTGCCTCTCGCAGAGTTCCTGCTGGATATGGGCACAAATGACTTCTGCAATCTAAAAAGAAGTAGATAAACATAATGGATGAATGAACTGATGACAGACTCAAAGACTGATCAGAATGAAGATAGAAGCAACAGAACAAAACAGTAGAATCACAAAACACAGAAAACAAAACGTTGCGTGCAAAATAGAACTGAACAAACCATACGAACCACCAAAAAAAAAAAACCAAAATACACAAATACTGAAAAAAAATGTATTAAAAAATTGACAAGTGGGTGGTTGGGGTGTATTTGGATCAAGCTCACAGTGAACGTGTGCACCCTTCAGTTCCACCTCTGTCTTTTCAGGATTGTATTCCATAATTCTCTAGAGTTTTTTGTCCTTGCTGATGTTATCATCATGAAAGTCAAAGCCTGGCAGCAGATCAGCAGCTACTTGCAAGAATGAGCAGTGACACTCTGCAGCACTGGTAACATCCCACTGATCCAAATCAATGGTTTCATTAAACATGGTGATAAACAGAAATATCTCTGGGGGCACCAAGAAGAAAACACTGCAGGCCTTCATTGCAAGGGCACACTGCAAAAAAATTTGCTGGTCTGTGCATTTGTTGTGTTTTGCCTCTTTGAATTTTACATTACCAGACAGACTCCATAACGATCTCCACAGATAAAAATTATGTCAGGTTCAGCTCTTGTTTTTCTGCTGCTGAGATTAGCTCTTTATATAATTGATAAAGTAACAGTGTCATCACACTGTGGAACTAAGCATGTAAGGTTTTTGAGACTTCCTCAGTCTGAGCTGCTGTATTCAGCTCAGTCTTATAAATAGCACCCTCTCACAGTGGATCAACCAGTTGGCTGATGACAGCCTGAAACCAGCTGCTCACATGATCAAGGAGGACCATCAGCCTGATGTATCGTTAGCACCCTGATGGTTGTTTGCTATTCACAGAGGGCAGAGTGATACTAGCAATAACAGCATTGTAGGAGGGGGACAGTTGAACCCGGAGGCCTCCACCCTGTTTAATGATGGACGGCTTCTTTTCACAAAGATGGCCCCCTTTACTCCTCTCTCAAACCATCGTTCCTCTCTATCAAGGATGTGAACATCTTCATCCCTGAAAGAGTGACTGCTGGCCTGGAGATTAATGTAGACCGCAGAGTCCTGACCTGATGATGTGATCTTCTGTGCTGGGCCATCCTTTTGGCCAGTGGCTGTTTAGTTTCCCCGATATAAGACTGATCACAGCCCTCCTGACACTGAACAGCATACACAACATAGCTTTTTTAGATTTTTCTACCTGGATTATTGAGCATACATCAGGAGACTTCTATAGGTTTGTTTGATAAAGAGACAGAAGATGGGTTGAAACCATGTTTGTTAAGCCGAACAACCAGTTCAGTTACAAGAGTCATTTACCTGGTGTGAATGCTTCCTTGATAACTGTAATATGCTGTAATGCTGTAACACCCCCTGCAGAACGCAGAGTATTTATAGTACTTGGGTTTTCTTCATCTCACACCTTCTGAGACTGCCAACCCTCAATTTCCTCAGTCATGTAAAATTAATGACTTTGGAATTCTTGTTCACTTTGCTTCAAATTATCTAAAATAAAACATGTCAGTCTGACAATTTTTCCAACACATTAATTTGAAGTTGTAATTTATTTATTTATTTACGTACGTACTTACCATGGTTTGGCTGCAAAAACATGGGGAAATCCTGCAAATGTTTTTTGCATGGGATAAATTGACTGCATGTTGATGTTTATTCTTTTTTTAACAGCAAAAAATTTGTCCCAATAAAACATTAATACATGCAGGGTTCAAACTGTTTTACCATGGTGTGGATAGAAAGAGAAACGGAGTAGGGGTGGTCCTGAAGGAGGAGTTGGCAAATAATGTAGTAGAGGTGAAGAGAGTGTCAGATAGGGTGATGTGCCTGAAGGTAGAAGTAGAAGGTCTGATGCTAAACATAGTCAGTGGTTATGCTCCACAGGTTGGATGTGATGGGGAGGAGAAAGATACATTTTGGAAAGATTTGGATGAAGTGATAGAGAGTATTCCCAGGGAGGAAAGAGTGGTGATTGGAGCAGACCTGAATGGACATGTTGGTGAAGGAAACAGAGGGGATGAGGAAGTGATGGGTAGGTTTGGTGTCAAGGAAAGAAACCAGGAAGGACAGATGGTGGTGGATTTTGCCAAGAGAATGGAAATGGCTGTAGTCAATACTTCTTTCCAAACAGCACCGGCCCAAGGCATAAGTGAACTAAGCGGCCGCTTGAGGCCCCAGGGTTAAGGGGGCCCCCAAAGAGGAGCTGAGTTTTGTGTTTTTTTATTTTTTTTATTTTTATTTTTTATTATATGATTCTATTACACACAACTTCATCATAAAGTTCAGATTTTTATTTTCATAATGATATAACATATATATTCATTCAATTCATTCAACCTTTATTTAGTCAGTTAAATCTCATTGAGCCTCGAGGGCTCATTTACGAAAGTGACCTGCTACAAACTAAAGAATGATGAACATCAATTATACAAATACATTAAACAACAAACAAAAGAAAAAGAAAAAGTAGCAAAAACTAGCAAAAACATTATAAGGTAGATGTACAAAAAAAATCAAAGACAGTAACATATCTGCATTGGTTTTTGCCAGGATTCCAACAGATTCTGAAAACCATCCAGAGAGGTCAGGGCCGAGAGCTTCAGATCTTTTTGTAAGATATTCCAGGAAGTAGGAGCAGAATAGGAGAAGGCCCTTTTTCCAAGTTCAGTCCTCACTGACGGAACACTGCATATAAAATAAACAACTTTGGTCCAAGTACAGAGCCCTGTGATACTCCAGATAAAACATAGCATAAGTTAGTTTGATATCATATATTTGTGTGTATATGTATATTTGAATATGTAGAAATCGCTCTATGGGAAGAAAGAAATGACCGATAGTCTTGAGGGGACCCCCTTAGAGGGACCCCGGTAGATCACGTTTCACAGATTTCTCAGAGCTCCTTGCCGCAATGTGAAGTCCACATCCAAGCTAATTAAGCACCTGACACGTAACTAACGCTAGATAATGTCGCAAAAAAGGGCATATATCCTTCAGGGGCTGAAAAAAGGAAGAGGAAAAAAGAAGAAGAACAGAAAAAACGGCAAGATAAAGGTATGTTTGTACAAAGTACGTCTCTTTTATCAAAAAATATTTGTGCAACTGCTAATGGAATGGATAAATAGTTGGCTAGCACTACCGTGTTTGTACTTTACTGTTAATAACTGAGTTTTAATTTTATGTGAGTTGATTCTAGTCGTTTGCACTATATCTTTTTTTTTTTGTTGGCTCAAAACAGCGTTTTTGATAACGCTTGATAGCAATAATTAAAACTTCACAATACTTAACATTTTCTAGCAAAATGTTTTACATCAGGCATATTAATGATGGCTTACTAGTTATGCTTGAGTTGGCAATATGTTGTGGACTTGAGCATGATAATTTATGTGACTAAAATAAACAATTTTTTACACAAACTTATGTTATGTGAAATTCTGCAGGAGCACTGTTAAAATATTTTGGCAGCACAGAATCCACATTACCAGACTAAGCTGTGGGCAGTGCATCAGGTAGGAGAAAGACTCACCATGCAACATACAATAAATTTTTAGTTATAGCAATTATACACTCCAGAGTCTGTAATGAAAGTATGCAAGGAATGTGTGTGCATATGCATGTATTTCATCTTATGTCCATCTTCGTCCTCTTTAGAGTTAAGTGTAGCATCCCATCCTCTATGCCCACTACAATCCCTTCTGATCTACCTGGTAAGTTAACTGCATAACATCTTTTATAATTCCCTTTGTGCTCCAGATCATTTTCAGATTAACAGTTATGTACATTGCAAACATTTTCTGCCCTTTTGTGTTATTAATCATCATCTTTCTTTTGTCTCTTTCTCAGAAGCTTCCATATCAAAGTCCGAGCCACACCAAGGATCATCAGCTCTGCCAATGGACCCAGCTGAGTGGCCATCTTTCCTCTCAGATGTAAACAGGACTGAGCAGGTGATGAGAGGACCACTGCCTATTAAGGATACCTTTTCCTTCCCCAAAATGCATGATGGGCAAAGTTTTTATTTTTAGAAAGTTCGATTTTACTAGTTTATTCATAGGCAGTTTTATCAATACATTCTGCCATGTCTGGCCTTCTGAGGGCATTCATGAACTTGATGTGGTCCAAAATTAAAATAAGTTTGACACCCCTGCAATAAATTACATATATACATTAAAAAGGACTGTCAGAGTTGCAATACGTTTTATCAGGTGGGAGAATGATTAAACCATGTGACCATTGATTGCAGTAATTCACATTATTAGTAGAAACAGAGGGCCCCCATCCAAATTTTGCTTAGGGCCCCAAAGAGGCTTGTGCCGGCCCTGTTTCCAAAAGAAGGAGGAACATAGAGTGATCTATAAGAGTGGAGAAAGGAGTATGCAGGTCGACTACATTCTGTGTATAAGAGGAAACCTGAGGGAGATTGGAGACTGTAAGGTTGTGACAGGGGAGAGCGTGGCCAGACAGCATCGGATGGTTGTGTGTAGAATGACTGTTGTTGTGAAGAAGAGAAAAAGAGTAAAATCAGAGAAGAAGACCAAATGGTGGAAGCTAAAGAAGGAAGAATGTTGTGAGAAATTCAGAGACGAGCTGTTAAAGGCTCTGGGTGGTAAGAAAGAGCTTCCAAGTGACTGGGCTACTACAGCAACAGTAATTAGAGAGACAGGTAGGAAGGTACTTGGTGTGTCATCTGGACAGAGAATGGATGATAAGGAAACCTGGTGGTGGAATAGTGAAGTGCAGGATGCCATTCAAAGAAAGAGATTAGCCAAGAAGAAATATGACAGTGAGAGGACTGAAGAGAGGAGACAGGAATATAAGGAGATGGGACATAGAGCAAAGAGGGAAGTAGCTAAGGCAAAGCAGAGGGCGTACAATGAGTTGTATGGGAGACTGGACACTAAAGAGGGCGAGAAGGACTTGTACCGATTGGCAAGACAGAGGGATCAGGCTGGAAAGGATGTGCAACAGGTTAGGCTTATTAAAGATGGGAATGGGAATGTTCTAACAAGTGAGGAGAGTGTGATGGGAAGATGGAAGGATTACTTTGAGGAGCTAATGAATGAAGAGAATGAAAGAGAAAGAAGAGTGGAGGTCATAGAAACTGTGGACCAGGAAGTGGGAAAGATTAGTGAGGGTGAAGTCCGGAAAGCTCTGAAAAGAATGAAGAAGGGGAAGGCAGTAGGACCTGATGACATACCAGTGGAGGTTTGGAAATGTCTTGGAGAGATGGCAGTGAGGTTTTTGACTCAAATATTTAATGGAATATTTGAGGGTGAGAAAATGCCTGAAGAATGGAGAAGAAGTGTGCTGGTTCCCATTTTTAAGAACAAGGGTGATGTACAGAGTTGTAGCAACTACAGGGGAATTAAGTTGATGAGCCACACAATGAAGATCTGGGAGAGAGTTGTGGAAGCAAGACTTAGACAAGAGGTGACTATCTGTGAGCAGCAGTATGGTTTCATGCCAAGAAAGAGCACCACAGATGCCATCTTTGCTTTGAGGATTTTGATAGAGAAGTACAGGTAGTCCCCGACTTACGAGTGCTCTTACTTACGAGGTCCCGGACTTACGAATATGCATCTCATTAAATAAAAAATATTTTTTTTTTTTTTATAAATGAATACATGTACAGTACTGTACAGTACTGTACAGTCACCAAGCACTTAGCCTATCCTAACACAGTTTTTAAAGATGAAGTAGTGAGTTGAGTTGTCTCCCTTTCACATAAAGGGAGCTAGCTCCCTTTATGTGAATGGAGCCTGCTGGGGAGGAGGGAGACAATTCAACTGACTCCTTAACTGTGTTAGGATAGGCTAAGTGCTTGGTGACTGTACAGTACTGTACTGTACTGTACATTTATCTATTTATAAATAATAAAATATAAATATATACTGTACTGTACAGTATATTTTTTATAAATAGATAAATGTATAGTAATGTACAGTCACCAAGCTCTTAGCCTATCCTAACACAGTTTTTAAAGATGAAGGAGTGAGTGGAATTGTCTCCCTCCTCCATGCAGGCTCCATTCCCATAAAGGGAGCTAGCTCAGTCACCAAGCTAGCTCCCTTTATGTGAAAGGGAGACAATTAAACTCACTCCTTCATCTTTAAAAACTGTTAGGATAGGCTAAGTGCTTGGTGACTGTACAGTACTGTACAGTACTGTACATGTATTCATTTCTAAAAAAAAAATATATATATATATATATTTTTATTTTTTTTGGTGATCCTACTTACGAATTTTTGACATACGAGTGCCCCCTAGGGACGGAACTCGCTCGTAAGTCGGGGACTACCTGTACAGAGAGGGTCAGAAAGAACTCCATTGTGTGTTTGTGGATTTAGAAAAAGCATATGACAGGGTGCCAAGAGAGGAGGTGTGGTATTGCATGAGGAAATCTGGAGTGGCAGAAAAGTATGTTAGACTGGTACAGGACATGTATGAGGACAGCAGGACAGTGGTGAGATGTGCTGTAGGAGTGACAGATAGCTTCAAGGTGGAGGTGGGATTGCATCAAGGATCGGCTCTGAGCCCCTTCTTGTTTGCTCTGGTGATGGACCGACTAACAGATGAGGTCAGGCAGGAATCCCCATGGACTATGATGTTTGCAGATGACATTGTGATCTGTGGTGAGAACAGGGAACAGGTGGAAGAGAACTTGGAGAGGTGGAGGTATGCACTTGAAAGAAGAGGAATGAAAGTCAGCCGTAGTAAGACAGAGTACATGTGTGTGAATGAGAGGGAGGCCAGTGGAACAGTGAGGCTACAAGGAGCAGAGGTCACAAAGGTGCAGGACTTCAAGTACTTGGGGTCCACTGTCCAGGAAAATGGGGAATGTGGTAAAGAGGTGAAGAGAGTCCAGGCAGGATGGAGTGGATGGAGAAAAGTTTCAGGAGTGATTTGTGACAAAAAGGTGTCAGCAAAGGTCAAAGGAAAAGTTTACAAGACAGTGGTGAGACCAGCTATGTTGTATGGTCTGGAGACAGTGGCATTGACAAAAAGACAGGAGAAAGAACTGGAAGTAGCAGAAATGAAGACGAGGCTCTTCTGCGAGCCGGAGTCCACCAGGAACCGCCTCCCCGACCTCGAGTCTTCGATGAAAAGCAGCCTTTCCTTTTCGCCAACGGCCGCGACTGCTAGCGGCTGCTGGCGTTCTCGTTTCCCTGCGGCTTGAAACTGCACGGTGGGACGCACCGTCGTGCTTTGGCCAAAACGCTGGTGGTAGAAACAAAGGGCGGCCCCTGACCGCCTGCGGGCGACTCCTGCTACGACCACTGGCTCGTCCGGCGCTGAGGGCGATGCTCGAAGCTCGGGCGCCGCTGGAGATCCGGGGACCGCCGCTTGGACCCCGAACGTCCTCGCAGCCAGCAGTCGGCTTTGCGGGCCAGCGAGCGGTAATCCTTCTGCTGCAGAAACAGGGAGTTGGCCAGGGCTGTGCGCACTGGAGCCGGAAGCCGGCGGAGGAAGAGGTGGAGAAAGAGAAACTCACAGTCAGCTGAACCCCTCAAAGACAACATTCCTTCCATGAGCTCAAGAGCTGTGCCATCGCCCAAATCGGAGAGGGAAAACAGTTTCTCGGCGCGCTCCGCGTCTGAGAGCGTGTAACGCTGCAGAAGGAGCTCCTTGAGGGCGTCGTATTTTCCTTGTGCAGGAGGGTCTTCGAGCAGGCTCATTACCCGCTGGGTGGACAATGGGTCCAGTGAAGCGACCACATGGTGGTATTTGGTGTCGTCTGCAGAGATCCCGCGAAGAGCGAACTGTGATTCGACGTGGGCGAACCACGACCGAGGTGCGTGCAGCCAGAAGTCCGGGATTTTAACGGCCACCGCAAAAGCGAGCGGGGCCGCCGGTGGAGGTTCCACAACCGCGGACAGCTGAGGAGAGCTGGCTTGACCTTCAGATGTCGTCATTTCAATTCACAAGGGTCACCAGTGTAGGAGGTGGTGAAGAGACGACACAGGAGACGGGATGCAGTTCTTCACTTTAATCAACTCCTACTACAAACTGGCGGGAAAACCACCCAACACCGCCTTATATACCAACACAACATCCGGTCCTCTGGACCTTTCACAATAAAAGCATCCTGTAACGCATTCGGTCCACTGGGTGTGAGTAGAGCCCCCTAGTGGTCCACCACAGTACCACCAAATACCGTGAAGCTGAGAAAAATACAGCTACAGGGAAGGCTTGTTGTCACTGCAGTGGAAAAGGTCACAACTCGAATGACTGCTGTTTTAAAGAAAGCGAGTGCCATGTGTGTAAAAAGAAGGGACACATAGCTGTGAGCTTCAGTGCCCAGGGGCCCCTGGGGTTGTTAATCCGGCCCTGGGAACCATGCATCTGGAGGTTAAGAGGAAAATCAGCGCTCTCAAGCAGCAGGATGTCGGCGTTCTCAAGCAGCAGGATGTTGGCAGCTGGACCGTTCCACAGTGCCCGCCTGAAGGGATGCCTCAGCATGCAGATCCAGGAAACAGGCACGAGTTTAAAGGGGACCTAGATGACACCCAAATTCTGTCACATCCAGTCACAGAAGACAGAGCAGCCAGTGATGTTGTGGTTCAGTGCGAGATGAAAGCTGCACCAAACTCTGACATTGTTCCAGATCGGACCTTGGACAGTCACAATTTTGATCTGTTTGAGCTGAAAACAGGTAATGAGAACATTGTAAAACCTTATTATGTGTATGTCAGTGTAAATGGGTCAAGGGTGAAGATGGAATTAGACACTGGTGCCGCAGTGTCAGTGATATCTGAAAATCTGTATCAGCGCAGATTTAAATCAGTCAAACTTAGTCCAGCGAATTGTGTACTTAAGACGTACAGCCAAGAGTCATTACAGCTGATGGGCAAAATGGTGGCAAAAGTAAAATGCCAAGAAATTACAAAAAAACTAGAACTGCTAGTAGTAAAAGGAAGAGGCCCTGCTTTGATGGGTAGAGACTGGATTAGCCAGTTGAAGCTAGACTGGTCACAAGTAAATAGAGTGGCTCCAGAAACGGTGGAAGATGTATGTGCTCAGTACGCATCAGTTTTCAACCCTGAACTAGGCAAGTTGAAGGGTATTAAAGCTAAGCTACATGTGGCTCCAGAAGCCGTGCCAAAGTTCCATAAACCGAGAAATGTTCCATATGCATTGAGAGAGGCTGTGGAAAAGGAATTGACTAAATTGGAGGCGGAAGGAGTTATTTCACCCACTAGTTACAGTGAGTGGGCTGCCCCAATAGTTTGCATACCTAAAAAGGATGACAGTGTGAGGTTATGTGGAGACTACAAGGTCACAATCAATCCATGGTTAAACGTGGATCAGTACCCACTTCCAAAAACACAAGATCTGTTTGCTAAATTAGCAGGAGGTCAGAAATTTACCAAACTAGACTTATCCCAGGCTTACCAGCAAGTCCAGTTAGAGGAAAGCTCTAGGTGTTACCTGACTATAAACACTCACAAAGGGCTGTTTCAATATAACAGGTTACCTTATGGGGTTGCGAGTGCTCCCGCAATGTTCCAGAAAATAATGGATCAAGTACTTCAGGGTATGGATGGTGTTATCTGCTATCTTGATGATATTTTGATAACTGGTAAGGATGCAGAAAGCCACCTGACTAACCTAAAAGAGGTATTTAAGAGGCTCGAAAGTTACAACCTCAAGGTAAAACGAGAAAAATGTGAATTTATGCAAGACAGTGTTGCGTATTTAGGACATGTCATTGACGCCACCGGCATTCATCCTATGAAGGAAAAGACAACTGCCATTCAGAAGGCTCCAGTCCCAAGAAATGTAACAGAACTTAGGTCATTCTTGGCTCTGTTAAACTACTATGGGAAGTTTATACCAAACTTATCGACTCTGATACAGCCAATGACAGCATTGCTGCACAAAGAGGCAAATTGGGTTTGGTCAGAAAAATGTCAAAATGCTTTTGAAAATGCAAAGAAGGTTTTTCAATCTGACCAAATCTTAGTACATTTTGATGCAGAGCTACCAATTATCTTAGCATGTGATGCATCTCCTTATGGAGTTGGTGCTGTAATCAGTCACCACATGAAAGATGGAAGTGAAAGACCGATTGCATTTGCATCAAGAATGCTAACAAAGACAGAACAAAATTACTCACAGATCGAAAAAGAAGCACTTGGTTTAGTGTTTGGTGTTATGAAGTTTCATGACTACCTTTATGGAAGGAAATTTCTTTTAGTGACGGATCACAAACCATTGCTAAAAATATTGGGACCTAAAACGGGTGTGCCTACTCTAGCTGCTGCTAGATTGCAAAGGTGGGCCCTAATTCTAGCTGCATACAAGTACGAGATTCAGTACAAAAGATCTGAGCAACACAGTAATGCAGATGCATTATCAAGGTTACCAATGAAACCAAGTGGGGATGTGGTGTCAAACCCTGTTTACAAAGTATCTTACCTTGAAGAGTTACCTATCACTGCGAGGGATGTAGCCAAAGAAACAGAAAAAGATCCTGTGTTAAAGGTGGTGAAACAGTTGGTGTTGACTGGCTGGCCAAAACATGTACAGGATGAATTGCTGAAGCCATATTTTCAGAGACGTTTTGAGCTGACGGTTGAAGATGATTGTCTACTGTGGGGTTTACGAGTGGTGGTTCCCAAGAAATTAAGAGATCAGTTGATTTCTGAACTACATGAACACCACTGGGGAATAGTAAAAATGAAATCACTAGCCAGAAGTTTATTCTGGTGGCCAGCAGTAGATGAGTGCATTGAACAGGAAGTCAGTGAGTGTACCATCTGTCAAAAGCAGCGTAGTATGCCTTGTACTGCACCAGTGCATAAATGGAAATGGGCTGCTAGCCCTTGGGAGAGAATCCATCTTGATTTTGCAGAGGACCACAAGCAGATGTTTCTGGTAGTCATGGATGCTTATGCTAGATGGCCAGAGATTATTCCGATGAACACTACTACATCAGTGAAAACCATTGAAACATTGAGACATTTGTTTGCTGCTTATGGGTTACCAAAAGAAGTTGTAACTGATAACGGTCCTCAGTTTGTTTCACAAGAGTTTGAGTCATTCCTAAAAAAAATGGAGTGCAGCACATCAAGTCACCAGCATACCATCCTGCCAGCAACGGATTAGCAGAGCGCTTAGTACAAAATCTTAAGAAGTCGCTAGCAAAGAATCGAGCCGTAGGTGGTATGACACTGGAGCACTGTGTTGCAAAGTTTCTTTTAGGGTACCGAAACACACCCCACACAACTACAGGGAAAACTCCTGCTGAGTTATTTCTAAAAAGACAGGTTCGAACAAGACTGTCACTGATCAGACCTCAGTTTTCTGAGAGAATGCAAAACCACACAGAACCATCTTTGTCACGTGTCAGAGTTTTCACAGTTGGTCAACCTGTATTGGTAAAAAATTACAGGGGAGGGGAGAAGTGGTTAAATGGAATTGTGCGGGAGGTCCTGGGTCCTGTAACGTACAGTGTGGAAGTGAATGGGAAGTGTGTTAAAAGACATGTAAATCAGATTTTGGGTGTAAAGGGAAATCCAGCTCACTTGACACAAACAGACACTTGTACTGGAGATTTTTGGAATGATGAGGATCTCGACACAACCAAAGGTGTGGATCAACAGATGGAAGAAAAAACTGTTGGGAATCAACCTATGGATGTGCCATCAACTTCAGTCGAAGGAAACACTCGTCCAGTCAGGAACCGGCGACCTCCTGATAGACTGAATTTGAAACTGCAACTGTAAAAAAAAAAAAAGAGTTTGTTTGTTGTTTGAAAGAAGAAAAAGTGTTTTCTCAATTGGAGAAGTATTGATTTTACAAGGGAGGAGCTGTGGTGTTCCAGACACACAAAAGAGTAACCTCTACATTAATGATTGTTACACAATGCTGTGATAAATATGTTTTGGTGTGGAGGCTGTTATTGTGGGTGTAATAACATGCCGCGCCAGGTGGGGGCGCGCTTGCTAGGCTCCAGTGGGGTTCGACCCACAAAGAAGAGTGATGAGACGTTCACTGTCAGTTCGTGAATCTAAATAAATAGTTTGCCATGTGCTTCCTCCAGTTGTCTGCTTGAACATTATTTTATTATTCAACCTACATGTGTTAATACACAACAGAACCGCCAACTTTCCGATCGGGAGACGACTGCCATTACCACTACACCACGGCTGCCCACAAACACTCTAAATCACTATAAAATTCTCTCTTTTGTCTTTTTATAATTCCTGTTAATTTGTTCTTGTATTTTTTATATTTATTCTCCGCCTCAGGAGTTCTGCATTTCAAGAAACAAGAATACAGATAGTTTTTTTTCTTGCATGCATTTCTTAAACCTGTTGTCATCCATGGTTGATCAATGGAACGTACTCTCATATTGTGATTTGTACACAATTTTTTTTGTACAAGACATTCATAAACTCATCATAGGATTTATTTACATCAGTCACGTAAACATCTTTCCAGTTTTGTTTGCTTAGGTCATCTTTTAATTTATCTAATGCTTTTTGTGACGTATTTATTACTATATTTCTTGTTTTTTTTTAGTTTTTTTTTAGTTGTCTGTGTAATGCTATTTTCTGTATTATAAATTGTGAAAATTGGTAAATGATCACTCAAATCGGCAATCAAAATACCACTTTTTATATTCTCATTTGTTAAGTTTGTGAAAATATTATCAATTATTGTGGAGCTATGTGTTGTTATTCTGGTTGGATTTGATATCAATGGAAATAAATTTAAACTGTACATTGCATGTGTGAATGCGTTAATATTGTTTGAATCAGTCTGATTTCCCAGGTCAATGTTGAAGTCACCACACAAGAAAATTGTTTTGTTTCTGCTCTTTTCTAATAACTCCAGGATTTTATCAGAGAACAACTCCATATTTGATCTAGGAGATCGATATGCACAGCTTATTATGATATTTTTGTCTTTTCTATTTACTATTTCGATTGTTATCATTTCCATTGAATTGTCTACCACTATGGACATGTCACTAATTAGTTTACATTTTATTTCACTATTAATGAATAGAGCAACTCCTCCACCTTCTTTCTTTTTATTTCTGTTCATATGATAAAGGTCATATCCATCTATGTAAGCATTGTTGATGTTTTCATCAGTTAGCCATGTTTCGGATAATGCTATTATTGTAAACTTTTTGTTTAATTGCTTCAGAAAATCTGTTATCTTTGATAGATTTGCATTTATACTTCTGCAATTGAAATGGATAATGGAGAGAGCACCATCTGATACCTTAATTGCGTTAAACTGTTCATCATTATAGTATTTACTTTCTCTTGTAACAGGAAGTAAATTGTTTACAATTTCATCTTCAATATTATATATTTTGAATTCTGATTCTTCACCCATCATTGTCATCGGATTTTTTGTTATATGAATGTTGTTGAGAATTATGTGTTCTTATAAAAGTTCTAAGTTCTTCCAAACTTCTCCAAGTCATTTAATTCTCTTATTATTTCAGGTAGTGAGCCGTCCTGTTTTTTGATCCATATTTTACCGTTTTTCGTCCACGTAGATACTATTTTATTCTGTTTTTTTAACATTCTTGCTTCTCGTGCAATCATTCCGTTCTTTCTTGTTAAATTTTCGTTTATATAAACTTTCGTTTCCTTTAATTTTTTTGCTTGCATAAGTATGTTGTTTCTTTTCTTTCTATTGTTGAACCTTACTACTATTACCGGCTTAGATTGTTTAATTTTACTATGAAGGGTGTGGCATAAGGCAATGTCATCATGACCAACATCAAAGTCTTTATCCTGTAGGAAAGATACCACTTGGTCTTGTTGCGAATTCAAAAGGTTGAAGGAAGCTCTGAAACGAATGTGCAAATTTTATGTAGGTTTATTGTACATATAAGAATAAACCTTACAGCAGACAACAGACCTGACTCCAGCACAGTCCACACACACTCTTCAAAGGCAGGGCCACGGTTATAAAACCCCGGATGTCGTCACCGCCTCCTTGGACCCTGGAACCTCCTTGGACTGCTTCAGGACCGCCCTAGAACCACCTACACTACCACGTGACCCTCCTTTCTGTCAACAATCTATCAGCTTCAATGTAAACATCAAATGTTATGTCTGTGTATGTGCAGGCGTGTAATTGTTCCCTAGTGAAAACAAAGCCCGAGAGAAAAACGTTCTGCCTAGTGTCACATTTCACATTATAAGGCAGAATTAAGTGTATACAAATAATGGAGCATAGTGGGTGTAATGTAATACTGATAGAAATATATTTCAATTCCCCTTTTGACATGACAAACATCATGTCAACAAAATCCTATATGTTCTATGTGAGAATGCAATTAAAAACTTGATACACATTGGAAATCTCTAACATTCCCTCCCACAGCAATATTACATCTAAGTTACCCACCCAGAATATAAAACCCTCATATAAAATAAGCAATAATATAAATGGTAATAAAAACTAAACAGAAAATATACGGTAACCGTCAGAGCTTATATGCTGGAAACGCAATAGAAAACTAACAATTTAAAAAATAAATGTAACAAAAAGCAAAGAAATCAACCAAAAACAAAGAATGAAAATAAAATAAACAAAACAACAAATAAATGTAACAAGAAATAAACAAAACAAACGGAAAAAGTAATAAAGAATAAACAAAAACAAACAAAAATAAACAAAAATAAATGTAAAAATGAAACCATAAAACAAATAAAAATAAAAACAAAACAATAAAATGAAGCGGGCTGTCCCTCCTATCAAATATCACGCCTCAACAGGGTATATGCAGGAATAATGAAGTTAAATTCAATACCTTTAAAAGGCGTTCAATAAAAAACAACTGGACTTTAACTTGACTTTATAAATCCAATACTTTCTCAAAAACCCTTAAATTACCCAAAATTGAATTATCAACTCTTAACAAACTTCAAAACATTGCATATACTCTGCTCCATTTCAGGTATGTGTTAACCTTAGCAAAGAATGTGAACTATGCTTTAGCCAAGTCAGGCCATCTCATCTTCATCATCATAGACACCTGTGAGGAGAAAAACCCTACACTACTCTGTTGACTAGTCTGATATCTGAGAAAAAGCTCAACTGCTCTTATTCAGAGATGTCTGTGATAAGGGCTAAGACCACATTCAGAAAATTAAACACTTAATCTATGATTAATCTAATCAGAACAGAAAACACAAAAATCCTTCCATAACCTGTCA
>JBBPBX010036577.1:0-31408 GCA_038048925.1 Garcialebias charrua | reverse complement strand
CTATTAGCCAAGTCTTTTCTATATTTAGCTACCCTTGTGTTATTTTAGCCATTTTTGCAGCTTTTGTCAAGTTTAGCTACATTAAATTAGACATGTTGCATTCTATCATGTTTTGCTACTTTTTGCCAGGTCTTGTTACTTTTTACTGACTTTGCCATGTTTATCTACACTTGTTACAATGAACTAGCCTTTTGTTACTCTTAGCCAAGTATTTTGCTATGTGCAGCTAACTTTTTGTTGCATTTAGCTAAAGTTGTTGAATTCAGCTACCTTTTTGCTACTTTTGGCCACATTTAGCTACTTTTAGCTAAGTCCATTCCTACTTTAGCTAACCTTTTGCTACAAAAAGATCTGAAGCTCTCGACCTTGACTTCTCTAAATGGTTTTAAGAATCTGTTGGAATCCTGGCAGAAACCAATGCAGACATGTTCCTGTTTTTGATTTTCTACATCTACCTTATAATCTGTCTGTTTTGCTACTTTGACATCTTTGTTTTTACTTGTTAAAAAAAAATCTGTATTTCTCTCTTATGATTGTCTATTGTTGATTGTTCAAGGAAAATCTACAGTTGCTGTTGTCATCATTCTTCGTTAAACCAGATCTCTCTTGTAAATGAGTCCTCGAGGCTCAATGGGATTAACCTGCCTAAATAAAGGTTGAATGAATGTCGTTTGTGCAGAGGCTGCTGGATGTGTCGGCTTAAACTTCACATTTAGCAGAACGTTTCTTCAAAACTCACCAGACCATCACTGTGTGTATAAATGTCTCCGTTTAGGGGTAAACTAGGAGAAATGAGCGTACCGCGTGGTCGAAGGCCACGCAGTTGATGACCATGAAGCTCCTCAGGTTGTATTTGTACGGCGTGTAGTTTCCATGCCAGGCAACCACGTTGAACGGAGAGAAATCCTACGTGCAAAACACAAAACAAAATAAATAAGAAAAGTCTGCGCGAGCGGCAAACACAAAAGGCTTTAAATTGAGCTTTTCACGATGAAAAAGGAACAATGAATAATGCCTTTGTAATCTTAAATTCCAAGAAAGTACTTCTTGACATAAAAAGAGAAGAAAAAAATGGTGGTAATGAAAATTGTAGCAGGGTGTGCTTCTTTCAATCTTTTCCTTCTCTTTCATCCCCCCTGTTCTTTGTGATACGAGGCTCCAGGTATTATGGGGTAATTGGCTTCACAATCAAACTTTCCCAAACTTTGAGCGTTTTGACGCTCGCGGCTGTGCAGTTATGGAGCGGCAGAAAAGCGTGGCTGCAGATATTCCTTTATCTTGATTGTTAAAACTGCAGCAATTTTATATAGTTTCTCTGTTCTGATAATGTCGCTGCGAAAAAGACATTCAACAGCAGCTCTAAAATCAATATAGTTCATTACAACTCAAACTGCCTCCACGCTGACCTCACTGCTCCCACACACACTGCACAACATGCACACACACCAAAGCTGCCACTACATATACATACAAAGAAGACGTGGTCTGACGAGCAGCAGCTTAACTTCACACTCGTCAGCAGTCACTGCACAAAGGGCTCTTTGGGAGACTCGGCGCAGGTCATTTCTTGGACATTCATCGGTGATAACTCCACCACATTCGATTAAAACGACGGAGGAAGGGGCAAAAACGGGAGAGAGCAACGACTCGCACACACGTGCACGCAGAACACAAACATATTGGCCCAGTCAAGCAAATAATAAGTTAATTTGAGCAATTTTAGCACTCTGCGGGGAACAAAACAGCAGGAACAGCAGCATCTTCCCTGAGACGAGGCCTCACTGCACCCCCCACCACCACCATCTTGCCTCACCCTGCAGCCTCGAGGAAAAGGTGGAAACCAGGACCAGAGCACCACTTTTCCATAAAGCTCAACAAGAGGCAGCTGGGCAAATAAAAAAAATTAAAGTTTGTTTTCTTTAAAGCTGCTATATGTAACTTTTCTAACAATATTTTTTAACATATTTCTTCACTCTGTCACTATCTCCTGACAGACTGATGTTAGACATGCAGGTAATCTTTGAAAAAAAAACTATAGTCCCCTTGCTTCTCTAAGAGCATTTCAAAAAACCCACAGTGACCCGCCGTTAACCAGCCAATAAAAACAGTTTTTAACCAGCCAATAAAAACAGAGCTTCTCACTTTTCACGCCCCTAACCCACGCCCCCCCATCCCAGCCCGCAGCGGCCGCGCAGGTTCTCGTTCAAATATTGCAAAGCGATGCAAAACTGTTTTGTATGTGACACAAATGTATTAAATTCCCCTTCTTCATCCCTGATCTGGACTTTTCTTTAGTTTTTTTGCCAAAAGTCAAGTGATCGCTTCATCCTCCGCAGCTGAGTCCATGAATGACTTGAGGAAATGGATGAATTTGTCACGAGCGAATTAAACTCGGGTTCAACGTGGCTGCCGAGGCTCTGCTGATTTCATGGTGTTCTGGTGTGCTGGACCAGCGCTCCATGTTTTTATTTTATTTTTTAGAACGTTTTATTAACATATAACACAGAAATTCACAGCTGCTGCGACAGGACATGAAGGGAAGGCGGAGCAAAGGAAGCTGCTGCTCAGCGAGGGGTAACAGTGCCATATATGGCTCTGAGGGGGAGGGACCAGAAACTTGTCTCTGTTCAAAATGTTCCTAAGTTCCAGCGTGTTCCAGAAATTACATACTGAACCTTTAACGTCCAGAATGTACTTTTTTATTTTTTTAACAATGTGAAAAGTTGATATCTGTAACTAAAATAGATATGGATTGGTACCTGGATTATTGAGCATGAACGTTCTTATAACAGATATGTGTAGAGGTTTTATAACAGGTAGTCCTTGACTTACGAGCGCTCTTACTTACGAGGTCCCGGACTTACGAATATGCATCTCATAAAAAAAAAAAAAAACTTTTTAAATTTTTTTTTTATAAATGAATACATGTACTGTACAGTCACCAAGCACTTAGCCTATCCTGACACAGTTTTTAAAGATGAAGGAATGAGTTAAATTGTCTCCCTTTCACATTAAGGGAGCTAGCTCCCTTTTGTGAATGGAGCCTGCTGGGGAGGAGGGAGACAATTCAACTGACTCCTTAACTGTGTTAGGATAGGCTAAGTGCTTGGTGACTGTACTGTAGATTTATCTATTTATAAATAAAAAAATAAATATATATACTGTATAGTATATTTTTAATAAATAGATAAATGTACAGTACTGTACAGTCACCAAGCACTTAGCCTATCCTAACACAGTTTTTAAAGATCAAAGTCAACTTTATTGTCAAAACTGCAATATGTACAGGACATACCGGTACACAGGATTAAAATTGCATTTCTCTCTGTCCCTCGGTGCAACAGTAAACATTTAACACTAAAACATTTAATAAACATAAGCATAAAATGAAATAATAGTTTTTGCATACCGGTAGTAGTTTTTGCATAATACTGTAGTAGTATGAAAAGTTACACCAACACTAAACATTTAATAAACAGAAGCATAAAATGAAATAACAAAAGTGTAATACTGTCCTGAGTTTTTTTGCATAGTAGTATAAAGGTGTAAAAATAGTATAAAAGTGTAAAAAGTATATCTATAAAATAAAATGAAAGTTCTGGCATCGACATTTGTAATAGTGACAAAGCAGCATATGAAGTTTATGTACACAGTATATGTATGAGGTAGTTGATATTGGTATAGAGGTACAGTGGCATATGTAATAAGGCTAGTAAAAAATAATATATATATATATCAGCAGTAGTGTAGATATAAAAAGTAGCGTAAATGTAACCGTAGTATTGAATGAAAACGGTAGTAATAAATGTAAACAGTGAATGTAAACAGTAGTATGACTATAGGCAGTAATGTAATACAAACATTAGTGCAGATATGAGAAGTAGTGCAAACTGAATGAGCACATGACCGAGAGTTTAGTGAATAACCCGTTTGATGACACAGAGTCCAGTGTTAAAAACTTTGTTGTGTGGTGGTGTGAAGGATGAAGGAGTGAGTGGAATTGTCTCCCTCCTCCATGCAGGTTCCATTCACATAAAGGGAGCTAGCTCCCTTTATGTGAAAGGGAGACAATTAAACTCACTCCTTCATCTTTAAAAACGGTGTTAGTGCTTGGTGACTGTACAGTACTGTACATGTACTGTATTCATTTCTAAAAAAAATAATACCTGTAGTTTTTTTTTTTTGGTGATCCTACTTATGAATTTTTGATATACGAGCGCTCTCTAGGGACGGAACTCGCTCGTAAGTCGGGGACTACCTGTATTATTATTTTTTTCTTATATTGTTACCATGAAACTGTTACCGTAGTATGTGCTCTCTGGTTCTAGCTTTCTCACAGGTTAGTAGAATTGTGTTATCTCGTTATAAATGGTACTGTAGAATTTTTATTATTCATCACCACTGTATTATTAGATTGTCATTACGGTACTATTCAACAATTTGATGATAGTGGGGAAAATATTACAGTTAGTCAGACATAAATTACATCTCTGTTGTTTAAATATCCAGATGCATGCTCAATAATCCAAGTAGAAAAACTTAAAAAAATAAAGTCAGGGCCGCTGGACGGATTCTTCTTGTTGAAACGTTTCGTCTTTTATTCAGTAGACTTTGAGGAGCTGCAATAAACTCATTCTTATAAATAGCACCTTCTCACAGTGCATCAACCAGCTGTGCACATCCTTGATAGAGAGGAACGATGGTTTGAGAGAGGAGTGAAGGAGGCCATCTTTATGAAAAGAACGCGTCCATCATTAAACAGAGGTGGAGGCCTCCGTGTTCTCTTAAGGCCCCAGCAGTGGTGGGCAACGCTAATCAAAAAATTAGTTCCACAATTTCTAAAACGCTTATTAATTTTTTTAGGTCCACAATTTCAAAAGCACAAATGTCTTATGAAAATTAGGGGAAGCTAATCTAATCCGCTATTTATATTCGACAATTGGTAGCCGGCAGCGTTATGCAATATTTGCACTACACTGCCAACTGAAAAGTAACTAAAATGATCCTAAAAGGATGAAATTACAAAAATCAAAGGATTTATTTAATACTTTACGTACATATATTCTATTCGGCCACGAAATTAACAAAAAAGAGAATGATCTTTTAATCCCTAAAACCACTTTTAAATCTCAAATACACGGGTGTGTCGCCACCGCATTTATACATAAAAGTAACCCAAATACATAAAACTAACGACTCACCGTCGAGTGGTCGACACAAAACACACAATAAAATCCTCCGGCCGCGTTAATTTGGCTTGAAACAGCGGGGTTCTCTGCGGATTTATCCAAGAAACCCAGCACAACCAGCTAGCCACAGAATTAGCCCCCGAGTTCACCTCTGACCCGGAAGATGTCAAGATGGAATAGTCCATTTTTTAGTAGGGGGATACAGAAATCGACCGGTTTTTGTATTGCGTATTTAATGATCGTTTTCATCGTAACTATAATTATTTTTATGTTAAATGTACATTAACAAGCAGGATCAATGTTAGGGATGTAGGTGACTGGCCGGGGCGCGGCGGGGCCGGTGCCCCTGCTGATTGGGATCCCCAGGCAACGGCATCATTTGCCTACATGGTAGATCCGAGTCTGTTCTCCGCTCTGCTCCCTCCCCCTCCAACCCTCCCTCCTCTCTGCTCTTTACGGTGGGGAAAAAGGTAAAACAAGCAGCTACGGAGCCAGCATAAGAGCTTGTAAATAAGTTTATTGGTTTTTACTGATAGATAATTAGTTATTAGCGGTACTGCATTTTAAATAAAAATAGCACAAATCCGCTTATGAATTATAAACGTTAGTCAAACCACAAAAACGCTGACAAAAAGTTTATGTCCGCTGTAAGCGGATTAGCGCTTTAGCGCTCTCTAGCGGTCTGTGCCCACCTTTGGGCCCCAGTATAGCTCTGCGTTCGGCCGAACGCCGCTCTACACGCGCGTTCTTTGCGCAGACAGTTCACAGTATAGCTCTGCGTTTGTTCTCGCGTTAAAGCTCGCGTTTTCGCTCCAAATACTTGACGTCATTTGACCAGCAGCAGGGCAGAGCGTTTACCTACGGGACAAATTGAGGTAGCTGATTGGTCATTTGCTGACACGCCTACTGAATTGATTGACAGGTCGGGTGGGGAAAAAAGGCACGAGCTGCAGCCGCAGCGGTGTTCTGTGTTTATATGTTGGTAAAAAAGTTCTAAAAAATAAAAACAGGGAGCGCTGGTCCAGCACACCAGGAAATCTGCAGAACCTCGCGCAGCCACGTTGGACCAGAGTTTAATTCGCTCGTGACAAATTCATTCATTTCCTCATAATTTCAGTCATGGAGTCAGCGGAAGAGGAAGTGATCACTTGCCTTTTGGCAAAAAAACAAAAAATGTCCAGATCAGGGATGAAGAAGAGGAATTTAATATATTTGTGTCACACACAAAACAGTCCGGCGCCGGGCAGTTTATTGTGCAACAACGCGCTTGCGTTTGCGGTCGTAACATTTGAGCTTGGCACGTTCGTTCCCGCGTTTGAACGCTTGTGCCTCTGCGTTCGAACGGCGTTGAGTGGCATTCGGCCGAACGCAGAGCTATACTGGGGCCTTTACAATGCTGTTATTGCTAGTATCACTCAGCCCCCTGTGAATAACAAGTAGCCACCAAGGCATTAACGATCATTTATACATAGTTCCCAGACACGCCCCCATACCGGCTTCCGCACCACATCTGAAGGCAGAGAAAGGCAAAATGGCGAACTAGCAGAGCAAATTATACGGACAAAAACACGAGCTACCACAGCTTCACCAAGGAACAACAGCAAAATGGCAGTGGTCGAGTTAAATGAGTTTGAGAAAGAAATCATGGCAGACGAATCAGACAACTTGTCACAAAGTAGTTACTCCGATATCATTAATTATTTAATTACTACAAAGAGCGCACACCGGATTCACAGCACAGAGCTTTAGAGCACAGAGCTTCACAGCTTTAAATCCAAAAAAGATGTGTAAACTGTCTCAATCAGATCTAACCAGCTAAAAAAAGGTTTAACTAAAATAACACAGCCAGCACAAACAGTCCAGGCTGAACACAGACCAGAACCAGCACTTTGAGTGTTACCGTGTTGGAAGTTAGCATGTTGTTAGCATCTGGAGCGGATGGTCCGTCGAGCTCATCGGACGGCGTGGATCCGTCGCGGCCGCGGAGGCACGTCCCATGGGACCGACGCGTCGCCCGCACGACTTGGCTCCCGTCCTCCTTCTCCCACTGGGACGGTCTCACCGCCGGGCCCGGTGGACCGTGAAGAGGCCGCGTTAGCGAGATGCTAAGCTAGCCACAGCATGCAAGACGGTGTCACTAAAATAATGAAAAAAAAAAAAAAAACAGCTCTAACACACAGACAGTTGTACTCTAACATTGTTTCACAAAATGATTTATGTAGAATATTTTGTTTACCGGCCAAAAGCACGATCTTCTGAGCAGATCCAAGCAGAGATGGGGCGGTGTGAGTTTCTCCGATGAAATAAATCCTTCACGTTTTCTTTTTTTTTGATGAAGTGAAACCTGCGCGTTGCCCAAACGTCTACCCGACTGGAACACCCACTGACACAACACGAAGTAACCATTGCAATTAATTAGAAATTAACAAAAAAAACACGTGAAAAATACACAGCCAGTAGAACGCGCTCCAACTGCTGCTTAGCCTACCTGTGGGAGGGTCAAAAAGGACAACCCACAGATGTGACGTCACATGGGAACTATGTATTAGGTTGATTGTCCTCTTTTATCACGTGAACAGCTAGTTCTGGCTGTCACCAACAAACTGGTTGATCCACTATGAGAAGGTGCTATTTATTAGACTGAGTTCATTTATGCTCCTCAGACTGAATAAGTCTTTTGGATAAAAGGCGAAACGTTTAAACAAGAATCCGTCCAGAGGACCTGACTTTATTTTTTCGGTTAGTTGTTTTAGATTAATTTTAGGGATGCATCGATCCACATTTTTCTTTCTTCCGATCCCGATACTTAAATCTGGATATCGACCGATACCGATCCAGTTCCGATATCATCATTATCATTGATTTTATATGAGGCTGTAATAATCTCCTCTCAAGTACAATGTGTACACATACAGGTGGTCCCCGACTTACGAGCGCCCTGACCTACGAGCGTCCGACTTTACGAGATTATCATAATTAATAAAAATATGAAATAAAAAAAATAAAACATTTTTTTGTTTTTTGTTTAAATGTTCTTAATTTCATGTGTACAGCACTTTGTTGCAGCTGTGGTTGTTTTAAATGGCTTTATAAATAGGTAAAGTATCATTATTATTATTTTTTTTAAATAATTTCATGCTTTTTTGAACAACTTCCTGCGGGAACCAGGAACCGGAAATGCCGCCTCCGCCATTTTACATTCATTAGTTCCAGAGTCTCGGCACTCGGCAGCCGGTTTGGAGGACTGTTTCTCCCATAAGAGGATGCCTCATACGGATAAATTAACTGGAAACACTCCCTGAACTCTGTGAATGTCGTACGTCCAGACCGAACAGCGTTTCAACTTCCAAAAAGCTCGTCACGCACGCAAGTGGACGCACTTGGTGTCCAGACCCAGAACGCGAAACTGCTGCGGGGTGTGTGGGAGGAGCTTACCGGTATACCGAGTCCTCACTGCACTCCGCCAGGCGAGGAGCTTTTTATTTCTGTCTCTGTGGAGCAGACTTGACTGGTCGTGAAGGACTTGTCGCGAACACACAGCTACAATGAGTTTCTCTTCCATAGTCCATGACTCCGCGGGTTTTTTCTGTGTCCCACAAACAATACGTCACATAGTTGCGCAATCGTTTCCGCGTCACATAGGGACTCTCCCCCTCTCCCCCTGACCCCCTCTCTTCTCCCCCGACTCTCCCTGATCAACCAATCAGGGAGAGTTGAACGGCGTTTGAATGTTTGAACCGCGAAATCTTCAGCTAAATCAACGTGTGCTTTGGAGGCTGACGCGGGTTCACGTGCACGGAAAAACGCTTTCCAGCACGCTCAACACGCACGTGACGTGACGCCCGACGCCAAGACGCGGCTAGAAGCGCGTCCCCCATTGACTTTGCATGTAAGCTGGACGCTCCTGCAGTTGAAACGCTGTTAGGTGTGAATGCACCATCAGGACTGGAGCAGCAACAGCGATCGCTCCCACAGCGTCGCGCGAGACCAGCAGCTCATGGTATGAGCTAAGGCTAACATGCTAAACCGGACCCCACCATAGCTGCAGCTTTGACAGCCGGCTTTGTGCGATCAGAGGTTCCTGGAGCTCGCCTCGATGTCGGACTGGAAGCAGAAGATATCGGGGGACACCCAGCTAACTTGGAATAACAAAGCTGACAGCCTTTTTGAAGCTGCAGCTAAACTGGACTGCCCGTAACTGCGGACTCGGAGGGCTAATGCTAACAGGTGCTGCTAATGGCGGCGCTAGCAGACAGCTTTTGGTAAGTTATTAAAACTTATTAAAACTTTTTTCTGGCTCCAAATGTATGAAGATAGCATACTAACAGTCCTTCCTGTAAAGGGTTTGGACTGCATGGTGCTACAGGAAGCCTGGGAGCTCGGACGTAACACAGCGGAGGGAGGCAAACAGCTCAGCTCAAAGTAAGAAATTAATTTTTTATATTATTAAGTCAGAGTCAGAGAGAGTCAGAGAGTCAAGGGCGAGATACACTCGAGCGTCCTCACGATACGCCAATACGCAGCGTACGTACGCCCCGTACGCAGCGTAGCCCCGCGTAGCCCCTCAGGGCAAGTACGCGCAAAAGTATTTTTTTACTACGCATACGCGATTCGCATACGCGATGCGCGGTGTCTGACCTAAACTTCCCCGGCGCCGGACTGTTTTGTATGTTACACAAATGAAATAAATTCCTCTTTTTTATCGCTGATCGGGCCTTTTCTTTTGTTTTTTTGCCTAAAGTCAAGTAACCGCTTCTTCCTCCGTTCACTCGATGAATGAAATGAATGAATTCAGGTCCTACCTGGGTGCGCGATGTTTTATATATTCCCTGGTGGGCTGTGGGCTGCAGGAAAAGCACTCCGTGCTCAGCTGCTCATATTACAACAAGGAGAACGCGAGCGTTTGGAGCGAAAAACTAGCGGAAGTGACGATCGGAAGTGACGGTACGGAGGAAATGACGTTAGAATTTGGAGCGAAAACACGAGAATCTACGCGAGAACGAAAGCCGAGTGTAGCAGCGGCTCCGTATACGCGCGTATACGGAGTCTGCTTCAGTGTATCTCGGGCTTCAGAGAGTCTTTATTGTCATTTGCACCGCATGTGGTACATGAGATGAAAACGAGATTATGTACACGAGGTCCCAGTTACATCCAACAACAAATGAAAGAGAAAAACAGTAATAACATCTAGAACTAACTAAGAAAAGCATCAACTAGTAATACACAGCTAACTAAGAAAAGCATCAACTAGTAATACACAGCAGCACGAACATGAGTTTGTATGAGCAGATGGTCACAGATGAACACAGATGAATACAGCAACAAGAAAACAGATCAGCATCAGTATGATGTGATATTTTGCAGTGTTTATTTTTTATTTTATTTTTATTTATTCATGAGTCTAACAGCCTTGATTAATACTGTATTTTAAAGTGTTAGGATAGTTGAAATGCTTGGTAACTGTTCATTACCGCACATGTACGTGCTCATGCAGTATATATAAAAATAAAAAAGGTAGTCCCGAATTGCGAATTTTCGGTTTACGAGCAACTCATAAGTACGGAACTCGCTCCTAAATCGGGGACCACCTGTATACTGTATGCATGCATGTCCAAAAAGGCAACTTGAGGTAAGTTTTATTAATGTTGAACTTTCAAAGTTAGAATTAAATTCTGCTAACAGAAAACTTTTTCTCTCCTAGCTTTAAAGTGGATATTAAAGTGATTAAACAAACATTCACGTAAATTACAAGTTATTTTATATATTCTTTTAAATAATGGGGTGATATAAGATTTTTTTCTTCTTTCTGCACTCTTTTCATTCAATGTTTTCTTTTTGATGAATTTGTTTTATTTTGTCTCTTTTAAATGAATTAATTAATTAAATAAAATGTTAAATAGCTTTACACCTGCTAAGTTCATGGCATAAACCAACACAGACATGTTCCTGTTTTTAGTATTTTACATCGCTTTATAATGTAGCTGTTTTTTATTTTTATTTTTTATACACAGTTTTCTTGTAATTATTTATTACGCTTTTTTATGATTGTCTACTGTTGTACTGATAAATGTCTCCTGGAGGGTAAACTATATCTTGGACTGCGGTCACGTTAGTTAGTTTTACGTTGGACCTTCAAGCTCCGGGGCTTCAGCGGGACGCCACTCGCTGAACCGAAACACAGGCATCCTAACCCGGCCAGCGGATCAGATCGGCCCCATCCCTAATTAATTTGCACTTTCATTAAAATCAAGCTTGGTTTTGTTGTAGCTAAGTTTTAAATCGTATACTCAGATTACCGGTACAGTATAAGTAAACAGCTAGATGATGAATGATGCTCTGGGTTCTTTTCTATAAGTACAGTATTTTCTGGTGTATAGGTCGCACCTGTGTATAGGTCAAATTGTCCAATTATCACCAATAGATTGGAAAAATCCCTAGATGGGTCGCACTGGTGTATAGGTCGCACCTACGTTTAGCTCTGCTGCAAATGTCTGCCACAGGAGCGCACAGCAAGGCTTTTAAGAAGATTAACACTTAAAAACAATTATTTGTTTGATAAAAATTATAGCAAATATATGTCTGAGCTGAACTTTTCCTTAATAAATGAACGTAATTGTGAAATGAGCTGGATTTAAAATTTGTTTCACCGAAAGTGATAACAGGCCATATGGTAATCAATGTGGGTTTTCTTAACTCGGGGTATCCGCAGGGTTGTAAAAGGTATTAAATAAAATTACGGTAACACAAATATCGGCAATTAAAATGTAATAAACGTCATCTGACGAGGTATTAATTTTTAAAACCTACACAACTATATTTTTCCCGTTCTATCGGCAAAAAAAAAATCCTGTGAATTTGTTTATCATTTCCTATTTTATGTTAGAGTAGGACCTAAGCTAAATCAATGACGTCATATCATTTGTCAGTGTGCGTTCACTCCTATAGTGGGCCGAGGGCCGACAGCTTCCATTCAGACCTCTGGTGAGAGGACGCCAGATTCAGAGACTGGCTTATTGTCATGTCTGTAAAAAGAAACAATGAAGGTGGGGAGAATATGGCAGGCCGATTGAGTCATTAATAGCTGGTGAAGATTCTCAGTCATCCAGGACATGGTAAATTCTAAAAAGTGCAAGAAAAAAAAGTATAAAGTATAGTATAATAAATAAAGTCCAGTTGTTTTTGTCTTGAACTTTTTTGAATTTGTCATTATAGCCACGTTTTCCTATTACATGATACAACAGCCAACCTCATGCCATACACCTGTTACTACTCTGCTGCCATCAAGTACTGCTGTTTTTTTTTAGTTTTGTTCAGTCAGAATGAATGGAAACGGTCATATCCTATCCCAGTCTAAAATGGTTTATAAATATGGGGGGAAATCCATAAATATGTCACTTCGGCCTATAAGTCACAGGGCATGTCAATTGTGCAAAAAAAACTGTGACTTACAGGCTGAAAAATACAGTAGTTATTTTTCTCTGTCTTATTGTGCATGTTTTCAGTGTTGAATTCTTTTAATTAACTGTTCTGTTTTCAAGTTTACAGTTTTTCGTTTGCCATTAGAGATAGGTTGTGTGTGGGAACAATTAAATAACTTTTTGTCTTGGGTTAGATTTAAATAACAAATAGGTCAGTGCTTTTATTGAGGCAAGAACAAACTTGATGTATCCAGTAATTGTTATAAAACTACATTTACTACCAAAGTTTAGGAAGAAATTTACAGTAATCTATCAGTTAACAATTACCGGTAGTTGCTCTGAACTGAAATACAAGAGGTTGCCGCTACGGTTGCAGCTCAGTGTCGTGACGGTATTAAAAAATATTGTGATGGTATTAAAAAGGTATTAAAAGGTATTAAATTTAACTCAAGAATTTCTGTACTGTATATACCCTGTTATAATAACATCCTTCCCCTTGGCTTCATTTTCTATACAAATAACATTCAGTTTCATTGTTATGCAGATGACACCTAGCTCTGCCTTTCTACTAAACCAAATTCTTCTTTTTCTCGCCTCCTTCTCTCAGCTTTAGACCACGGTTTTGTCATTGTTGTTTTTAAAAGTTTAAAAATTGGTCCAGCCGCTGCTTCGAGTTTGAGTAATTGCAAATGGTGGATCGGGACGTTTTGAAAAGTTTTTCAAAGAATCCAGTGACTCTGCCCCCTGACCAATCGGTGACTGACAGTGTTCTGACGTCAAGTTTTGGTGCCGGCTCGGCTCGCTTAAGAAGAGACTAAAAACATTTATACCTCAGATTTAAACTTATCCGTTATAGAAGCACATATTATTGCACGCATTATTGTCATAAATCATTTTAATTGACGTCAATCTGTCATGACTTGTTTATTTGATTTTCTTTGCAGTATTCTGTTAATTTACTTTTTATTGTTGTTGTTTTTTGTTTAATCTTTTCTATTTCATTAGAGAGTTTTGAAAGGTGGCTATAAATGTTTTTTTTAATTGTTGTTTATTATTAAAAAGGTAACAAATGGCTAAAAACTAAATGTGATTTTACCAGTCTGTCACAGATGCTCATTATGCTATATCAATTGTTTAGTAATGAACTTAATAAAAAAAAAAAATCATAGATAAGGAATCAGTGGCTTCATATATGAACATATCCAAGTAGTAGATTGTTTTAAATCTTGGAGCCAAAAAAAAATATATATTTAAATAGTTGAGCTGGTAACAAATACACACTAATATTTTGAGCCATATTTAGCCTAAACTTGTTAGTTTTTTTAATTTTTATGAAGTTATTTAGAAATGTATTATTAATCGTGTTTGAAAGCTCTCTGAACAAAATCAAAATAGATTTGCTTGATAATTCTTTTTTGTTGACATTTTGCAAAGATAAATCAATCTAAAGTACTTTGTTACGTTTTGATTAGAAACCAAAAAGGACTTCAGCTTTGTCTTGGAGGGAGAATGTTGAGTAAAAAAAAAAATCATGTTTTAAATGTGGTTTATAGTGTTATTATTATTTTTTTTTACTTTAAACACATTTGCAAACTGACCAGTGTCAAACAGATTTGTTTGGTGAGCATACACCATAATAACCAGTCAGTGACACTGTGGTGAATAATTTAAAATGTTGAACATCATCAGTAAACGGATAATAAATGTACAAGAAATCAGATTGCTAAGCTGTATGGTTTCAGCCTCACCATGGTTGTGTTTGTGGTTTGTAGGTGACGAGCTGGCGCAAGTTGTGGGTTGTCCGTGGACAATGAGAGACAGTGGTGGGAGCCTGGCCCAGAATCGCTGGCAGGGAGACCTGGGCTTGACTGCTGTGGGGGAGAACAGCACTGGAGGAGGTGGGAACAGGAACGGTGGTTAGTGTTGACATGCTCGTCTCATTAGAGACATATTTAGTTTGTGTGTCCAGATTCCTCTTGTTTTTCTGATTTTAATCTTGAAATCGTAACTGTCTCAATTTTTAAAATGCACTTGGAGGAGAGAGGCTTGAAGGAGGAGCTGTACAGTATATGAAGTTACACCAATAAGTCTTTGTGGATATCTCCTTTGGAATCTGCAACATCTGAAAGAGGTGTTGATCTGTGATATCTAAAAAAAAAAAAAAAAACACGTGCCTTTTTGTCTTGGATTGCTTGACAAAGTAAAGAGAAGCACTTTTCATTAAACACTTTCTTAGTGGGCATGAAATGCTTACTTATTTGTATACATACGTACACAATCGAAAGAAAATGTACAAGCAACTAGGGCTACAATGGGGCCCACAATACCCCATTATGACAATATAATATAATGTAATACTGGATCATTTTAAAGGGTTCACAAACTTTATAAGCACAACTATTTGAGACATTAAAGCAGATCAAGGCTTTAGCAAGATGGAACAATACTGACTGGACGTACTAGACATTAGTGAATGCCTCTGGACTGGTGCTGGTAGGCAGGTGACAAAAGATAGATCAGTCATTCTATACTCAAAGCACCAAGACCAGCACATATGAGGTGTTACCGTTATACATAGTTCCCAGACACGCCCCCAGTATTGGGCAATACCGGCTTTCGCACCACATCTAAAGGCGGAAAAGTCGAGCTGGCGAACAAGCAGACGCGAACAACCAGAGCAAATTATACGGACAAAAACACGAGCTACCACAGCTTCACCAAGGAACAAGAGCAAAATGGCAGTGGTCGGAGTTAAATGAGTTTGAGAAAGAAATCATGGCAGACGAATCGGACAACTAGTCACAAAGTAGTTACTCTGATATCATTAATTATTTAATTACTACGAGGAGCGCACACCGAGCTTCACAGCTTTAAATCCAAAAAAGATGTGTAAACTGTCTCAATCATATCTAACCAGCTAAAAAAAGGTTTAACTAAAATAACACACAGCCAACAAACAGTCCAGGCTGAACACGGACCAGAACCAGCACTTTGAGTGTTACCGTGTTGGAAGTTAGCATGTTGTTAGCATCTGGAGCGGAGGGTCCGTCGAGCTCAGGTCGGACGGCGTGGATCCGTCGCGGCCGCGGGGGCACGTCCCATGGGACCGACGCGTCGCCCGCACGACTTGGCTCCCGTCCTCCTTCTCCCACTGGGACGGTCTCCCCGCCGGTCCCGGTGGACCGGCGAGACCGTGAGGAGGCCGTTGTCGCGTTAGCGAGATGCTAAGCTAACCACAGCATGCAAGACGGTGTTGCTAAATAATGAAAAAAAAAAAAACAGCTCTAACACACAGACAGTTGTACTCTAACATTGTTTCACAAAATGATTTATGTAGAATATTTTGTTTACCGGCCAAAAGCACGACGTCTTCTGAGCAGATCCGAGAGAGCGATGGAGCTGCTGTGAGCTTCTCCGATGAGATAAATCCTTCACGTTTACTTTTTTTTGGATTAAGTGAAACCTGCGCGTTGCCCAAACGTCTACCCGACTGGAACACCCACTGACCCAACACGAAGTAACCATTGCAATTAATTAGAAATTAACAACAACAAAAAACGTGAAAAATGAACATCCATTAGACCGCGCTGTCGGCCTGTTTTGCCTCTCGAAATGAGGGTCCACCCGGAAGTAACACGGATGTGACGTCACATGGGAACTATGTATAGTACCCAACAATGTTAAAACTCTGCAAGAGTGGGAGCCAATAAATGAAAGGCTTATCAAAGCTTGCATAATCTCTAGGCATTGCAATCTCGCCATACCAAACAGTGAAGCTGAGGTAGAGGACAAAGACAGCTGGTATGAACAACTACAAACAGAAGTTTTGAAGGTCCCACACTATGAAATCTGATGATCATGGGTGACATGAACGCTATGGTTGGGAATGACAACACCAACTTTGAGTGTGCTATGGGGAAACATGGCTGCTGCATGATGAATGAACATTCAATTAAGTTTCAGTTCAATTCAGTTTACTGGTACATAGTGCCAAATCACAACAAAGTTGTCTCGGAGCACTGTACAAAAACATTAACATACTGGTAAATACAAAAGCCAGTTAGTAAAGTTCTCTAAGGAAGCCAGCAGACTAGTTGAATCTTCACTTCATCATAATTTTCCATCCTGAGCAAGCACAACGGCAGCAGTGGAAAGAAAAAACTCCCTTCTTAACAGGAAGAAACCTCCAGCAGAACCAGGCTCAGGACAAGCGGCCATCTGCTTTGGATCTGCTGGTTGAGAGGACAGGAAGGAGAGACAAACAAACACAGAATGGTCAGTCCAGCTATAGGTCCAGGTGTACCTGAAAGACAAAAACACAAGTTAAGGATATAAAAAATAATTACAAATACAAAACAGGTTGAGCAGAGTAAGTAAAGACAGTAGCAGAGTGAAAAAGTGTGGACAGTTTGTCCTCCAGCAGTCTAAACCTATAGCAGCCAGCATAACTAGGGAACAGCCCCGGAAACGCAAGTCGACAAATTATCTAAGCAAGGCGACAGATTGTGTCAAATCTCCACTACGTTGCAGCCTCCCAAGCTGAGCAGCCCACAGGTACAAGTGAAAAGCAAAAATAATCTTTTAACTGGAAAAAACCTACACAGGGGTATCAGGTTCACCGATAGGCAGCCATCTACTGTATCTCAACTGGCTGGGGAAAGAGAAGACAGGAAAGCAATAGAGGCAAAAACTAGGGATGCACCGATCCACATTTTCTTATTTCCAATCCCGATACTTAAATCTGGATGTCGGCCGATACCGATCCAATTCCGATATCACCATTATCATTGATTTTTTTTTTCATTCATTCAACCTTTATTTAGGCAGGTTAATCCCATTGAGCCTCGAGGACTCATTTCCAAGCCCAAAACAAGTTCAACTGAGTACTCACTCAGTTCTCACGCTGTAGCTGGCTGCAAACTATGAAATGGATTTCCTGAATTTGAGACGGGTCTTGTTACTCTGGGTTCATGAGACACGCCTCTGTTCAGGAAATCCATTCCATAGCTTGAAGCCAACGTGCATCATGGATCGGAAATATCGGCAGGTTGGATCAAAAATTTGATACGTAAATTATGCTGTTATCGGATGCCGATACCGGATCGGATTGGCCTCATCCCTAGCAAAAACAGAATGGCTGGTCCAAATGTATTCAACACATGCTAATTATATTAATAATTACAAATACAAATATGAAGGTAGAATGAGTAAAGACAGCAGCAGAGTGAGGAAATTTGGTCAGTTTGTCCTCCAGCAGTCTAAGCCCAAAGCAGCATAACTAAGGGATAGCTCCAAAAACCCAAGTCAACCCTAACTATAGGATTTATCAAAAAGGAAAGTTTTAAGTCCAATCTTAAAACTAGACAATGTGTCAGCCTCATGGACAGAAACTGGAAGTTGGTTCCACAAGAGAGGAGCCTAAGAACTGAAAGATCTTCCTCCCATTCTGTTTTTGGAAACTCTAGGAACCACAAGTAAACCTGCAGTCTGAGAGTGAAGTAGGAAAATATGGAACAATAAGATCTGTAATAATATAAGATGGAGCTAGATTGTTGAGAGCTTTGTAGGTTAGAAGTGATTTTGAATTCTGTTCTGGATTTGACAGGAAGACAATGGAGAGAAGCTAAAACTGGAGAAATCTGATATTTTCTATCGGCTCATTAAAACTCTGGCAGCAGCATTTTGGATCAGCTGTAGACTTTTTAAACAAGTTTGTGGACACGCAGATAATAAGCCATTGCAATAGTCCAACCCAGAGCCGTATATAGTGAGAGTTGTGACACTCTTTGTACTCGCCGCTAGGCGGTCACGTGGTTCATGCAGCTCCCAGTAGTTACAAGCAGCTCATCGCTGCCAGTCAGTTTGAGCAGCTACTGGCGCAACAGAACACAAAAATAGACTTTTCTTACTTTGTCCAGCGTCTTTCAGTAATTATTGAGCAGTAACAAACTGATTACTTAAATGATTACTGATTATTTCACTGACTATGCGTTTTATTAAAGCATTTTTAGACGTGGCAGATGCTTTTATCATTACAGTGAAACGAGACTGTAAACACATTAGAAAATACATGTCTACTATACAATACAATGACCAGTATAGCCATGTCAACAGTGTTTTATGTTACACATAAAACATTTTTTTAAATTAAAAACAGAGTAACACCTAGTAAGCTATTTCTGATGTTCTCTGCATGATAATTCTCCACCTTGTCCTTCATGCCAGCAGTATCTGCTCCAGTTTACCAGATCATCTGGGATGAAGTCTTCATTTCTGCACATTAGATAGTTGTTCAATTTTTTTAAAATTAGCAACCGAGTACCTGGATGACAGAGTTGATTGTGCTTGTAGCCTGACCTGACTGTTGTAAAATTGTAATTCACTGATTAAAATGTTAATTTAAATGAAACAGTTTCTAGTTAAAATCATAACAGGTGACAAAATAAGTGTTAATTGTGCAAAAATAAATTACCAAACAATTTATTATAAAATATGTCTGTAAAACAAGCTTTAATGAAGTAGGCCTACTTCACTACTATTTATACTGTTTATTAATTACATAATCATCCCAACAACACAAAGTGAGTAATGTAAATTTAATCTGCACACAAAACATTCTGAATCAGGGCTCAAAATGTTTAACTGTCAAAGAAATGTGCAAGGAAATAAACTAGTATCACTCTACAGGCACATTTTGAGAGAGGGCACTTCACAAAGACACAGTCAGGCCGTGTGAGACTGAAGAAGGTTCCAACCGTTTGTTTTCATCGCCCAGAACCAAATGAGAAGAACAGCAGAACTTTCCCTGACCAGTGATCTCACATATTTTGCTAAAGTTCCTGGTTTTAGTTTTCTACATTCACCTTATAATCTAGCTGTTTTTGCAATCTTATTTTAATTTCATTAAAATTTTAAAAAATCTGTATGCCTCTTTTATTATCAGAGTCAGAGAGTTTTATTGTCATTTGCACCGCATGTGGTACATGTGATGAAAACGAGATTATGTACACAGGGTCCCAGTTACATCCAACAACAAATGCAAGAGAAAAAGAAAAGAAGAAAAACATCAACTAGTAATACACTAAGCCCTAATGTAGTAGAAAAACATCATTATAAACAGCAGCACAAACATGAGTCTGTATGAGCAGATGGTCAAAAGCTTTTCTTTCTGCAGCTGTGCAGCCTCCATCCCACACGTTGATGCTGGAGCACAGGATGCTCTCCACTGCACACCTGTAGAAGGAGGTGAGGACTGAGCTTCCCAGACCAGCTCGTCTCAGCCGTCTGAGGAAGTAGAGTCTCTGATGATCTTTCTTGATCAGGCTGGTGGTGTTGTTGCTCCAGCTGAGGTCATCATTCAAGTGTACACCCAAGTACTTGTAGCTGGAGACCACCTCCACCGCAGATCCTCTTATGTTCAGTGGGGCGTGGGTGTGTTTGTTCCTTCTGAAGTCCACAATCATCTCCTTCGTCTTCTTCACATTCATGTGAAGGTTGTTCTCTTTGCACCAGCTCTCCAGGTGCTCCACCTCCTGTCTGTAGCTGGATTCATCATTGTCTGTGATGCATCCCACCACCGCTGTATCATCTGCAAACTTTACAATATGACAGCCTGGATGTGTGGCTGTACAATCATATGTGAGCAGAGTGAACAGAAGAGGGCTCAGCACACATCCTTGAGGAGAGCCAGTGCTGAGGGTTATGGTGGAGGAGGAGAAGTTGTGGATCTTGTTGTGGATATAAGTTGTGGATATAACTGTCTATTGTCGTCACTGTTGTCATCATCCTTTGGTAAAAATCCTTCATGGAGCTCCCCAACACCATGGATACTCTATGGAGAGAAGCAAGTCTATTAGAAAGCATTCTTCCTTCATGTCATGATGTGCAAAGAAATAACAGAAATAATTCTTATTTCTTGTTCTGTCTTGAAAGAGAGCCTAATCTCAACTTGGCCCATGATTACCATACGCTAAACTAATACTATAATACAAATTCAAATTAACAGTCCTGCAGTAAATACCAATTTGTGACGGTTATGGTGTTAAAATAATTTTATTCAAACTTCTTGATTCAGAAATTATTGTTTTGGGAAGACATAAAACGAGAACTTGTACCTTTATGATACTTTGTTTGAATGCAGTTCTCTGAAGTCATTCTGTGGTTCACCTGGAAAACAAAACAATTTACTCATCTCTACAATCACATTTTTCTTTAATGATAATGTCACAATTTATGCTGCAGTCTTTGACAAAGGATCTATAATTTGAACTAAATTAAACCACAACAATCTCAGAAAAAAGGCTAAGTATTTTCTGGAATTATCATAAAAAATAAAAATATAAACTTTTGAAAATTTAAGCTGTAATGGATATTTTAAAACGATGAATTAGACAGAAATAGACCCAGTTAAACCATCATGATAGCAGAGCTAGCTACAGTTAACACACAACTAGCAATTTAACATGTTAAATTAACAAAAAACTGGCGACATGAAGTGTTAGCGTTGATAAATTGTGGTCAGAACAATCAGCTAACACCTCAAAGTGGCAAAAAAATGCTGTATTTTCATCAACTTACCAGAGAAAACACGGAGAATGTACTGCGTTCAATGGTAGAAACGCAGCTGTATGTAACTTTCAGCAGGTCCGTGACCCACGTGACTTCCGCATTCCATTCTTTCTATGGGAGTCAATGGGAGTGTCGCAACTCTCACTATATACGGCTCTGGTCCAACCTAGATGTGACATGTACATGGACCACTTTTTCTGCATGATTTTTGGAGAAGATGTTTCTAATCTTAGTGATCTTACACAGGTAGATGAAAGAGGTTTTTGGTAAAAAAAATTAATATGGGGTAGGGGTGGGCGATATGGCTAAAATATAATTGCTTGAAATTTCAGAGCATTCTGGCCATGACGATAAATTTCATGATATAACAAAACAAAAAAACAGAAATCGCAGTTCTAAAAAAAGTTAAATCTGGTCCTGGACATTCAAAAAACAAAACAAACCAACAAAAAAAATCATAGTTATTCATTTGACAAAATTTACTTAACATGTTGCTTTGTAATACAGGGAGTCCTCGAGTTACGTCGCCCTCGACTTACGGCAATCCGGTGTTTACGAACTTATAATTAATAAAAATATGATTTTATTTTTATTTTTTTATGTTTATTTCATGTGTACAGCACTTTGTTGCAGCTGTGGTTGTTTTAAATGGCTTTAAAGTATTATTATTCAAATTATTATTTTTAAGCCGAATTACGCAGTTTCCGGTAGTTTCTGACAGTTTCCGGCCACAATGTTTTTAGCTTTGGTTAGCTCTGGCTTCGACAGCCAAACCGTGTTGGTTCAGAGGTTGCTCCGCGCGGACACATGCGTTGCAGCTGAACGGCGGTTTTGCGTAGGGACAGATAAACCAAGGACAAAGACGCTGTGGAACGCGTGAAGCAGCAGACGACTAGATGTAGTGGAAGAACCACGAGCTAACATGCTAATGCTAATGGACCCGACGGGCGGCGGTCCGAGACGCCTGCTGGGGCCGGGAGCTCCATCCATGTCTGCCTGGCAGCCTCAGATGTTTGATGGACATCGAGGTAACATGCCAAAACGCGGATAAACAGCTGGGCAGCCTTTTTGGAGGGACTATACCGAGCTAACGGGGGCTAAAATGCCTTTTGGAGGGACGACACCTTGAGCTAACGGGGGACTAAAATGCTAAAGCGGCCCGGACCCAACTGGCGCGGTGGCGGAGAGCCTGCTGCAGCCGGGAGCTCGCATCGGTGTCTGCCTGGTAGCCTCAGATGTTGGATGAAGACCGAGGTAACATGCTAAAACGCGGATAAACACATGGGCAGCCTTTTTGGAGAGACGACACCGAGCTAAAAGGGGGCTAAAATGCTAACGAGGCCCCACCGGAGACACGGACCCGACCGGTGGCGAAGACCAGCTCACAGTAAGAAATTGTATTTTTTATTTATTTACAGTAATTACAGTACTGGATGTCTCTAAATGTACTGTACAGTACTGTATGTGTTTTTTGATAATTATGTAGCTGTGTTAGGATAGGTAACTTGGTAACTGTTCATTACCGTACATGTACGTGTATCAATGGCGGCTCGGGTGGTCCCCGACTTGCATCAGAATCGGGTTACAAATGGCCCGTAGGTCCGGAACTCGTTCGTAAGTCGAGGACTCCCTGTATTATATAAAATTAAAAACAAGGGTTAATTTTACTGAACTTACTTTATTTACCGGTAGTATTCAGCCTCAAAGTATAAAAATAAAAATTATCCTGTTATTTAGATCGAAAAAGTCTGCATAAAATATAAATCAACAAAATCCTCCACAAAAACTAAAGTGCAGGTGAAGTTTCCCAAAATAACTAAATAAAATGAAGCTTAATATCTGCTCAGCATAAATGTAACATACAACAAAAAATATGTTGCTTTTAAATGAAGTATAACTTCCAGAACTTGCAACAAGATGATCAACTGACCTTGAAGCTTTTTCTTTTCCTGCAGGAATGATTCATTTCTCTGATGCTCTGTCTCTGATCACCTGACTCTGTTCTTGGTCCATGGATGGACCGACTGGAACTCAAGAGACTGTGTTGAGCTGCACGTGTTTGTACCAGCAGTTTAGAGCGGGGTGCAGGGGAGGGAGAGACAGCTCGAGCTGTCTGTACCCACAGTTTGGAGCTGGATGGAGAAATGCAGCCGAGCTGTGCATTGTTTGGTTTTAGCATTTTAGCAAGCTAGTATTGTGTGCAGCTAATTAGCGTTATGTCAGTACTGACAGGTGGAGGGGGGTGCGCAGTTCGGTCATTCGGCGCGCTCTGTTCTGTTAACGGGGTGGGACGTCCTGACGTATTACGTCATCAAATTAGCATATCACAATATAATTTATTTGCCCGGGCAAGCTTATTTTACCGGTATTTTCGTGAACGATATGATATGACCCAGCCCTAATATAGTATAGGGGTTAAAAGACGCATCCTGATAAAAAAATAACCCTAATATTTTTAACTTTAGAACTGGAGGCCAAATTAATGCCATCCATACTAACAAAATGTCAAGCTATTTGCAGACTTTGGTCTGGAAAACAACTGTGTGATTGGTGGTATACCATTTCCACATGAAGACATCCACAAACTCACTTGGAACTCACCTGATGGTCGTACTACTAACCAGACTGATCACATTGTAATTGATGGCAAAGGGCCCTCTAAAATGTGAGAGTCCATCTTGGAGCTGATGTGTATCATGACCACCACTTGGTCATAGCAACCATCAGACTGAAGTTACGGAGTATTGAAAATCAGCAGTCGGCAAAGAAAGCAAATTGACATTGCCAAACTCGTATCAAAAGACTAACAGAGCATTTGTAGTTGAGTTGATCTGTACAAAGCACTAGTTGATACTAGACCCTAGCATAGACACTAAATGGGAGAAAATTAAGAGCACATATAGACTGTTACCAACATCTTAGGCTTTAGAAAGAGAAAAAATAAAGAATGGTCAACTCCTGGAACCCGGCGAAAGATTACCGAAAGGAAACCACTAAAAGCCTGCATGCTTGGCATTAAATCGCCCAGACTCCATCAACAGCTACATGTACAGCATGCCAATGCTCGGTCTTCCTCAGAACATTGTAGGATCTGAAATGATTTTTAAAGACGAAGGAGCGGGTTGAATCGCGCTGTCTCCCTCCTCCCTCCTTGCTAGCAGGCTCCATTCAGATAAAGGGAGCTGGCTAACTAGCTTGCTGTACGGTGGCCTACATGGTCAAAATTCTATGGCAGACGAACTGACATATAAAGCAATACAGGTAGTCCCCGACTTACGAGCGAGTTCCGTTCCTGCGAGTTGCTCGTAACACGAAAATTCGTAAGTTGGAACACGAAGCACGTGTTCTCGTAAGTCCGGATTTTCGCTCATAAGTTGGAACATTTATGCTAGCGCTACTACGAACACTCGTTTTTCATCAAAAACGTTCATATTAGTTCATAAACATGGTCGGAAACGTGTTTCCAAACGGTTAGCTAACACACTTTCATCTAAAAACACAAAAAAAGTGCTGTATTTTTTACAAATTTACTTCTCTTTCGCCAGCTCGTAAGTCCGGGCGCTCGTATGTCAGAGCGCTCGTAAGTCGGGGACTACCTGTATGCAGTACGCTCAAGAGTAGGAGCGGAAAAAATATATAAAATTAAACATGTTTTAAAATCCATTTTTGAGCTTTTAGAATCGAATGAGAATCGCCAGGACTAAGAATCTAGATTCTTTAAAAAAATCGATTTTTTTTTTCTGCACCCCTACACAGGTCTGTGACAACTGTTGTTATTGCTTCCCTGTCATTACCATCAAAAGTCTTGTGCCGAATCCTTGTGGAGAGAATTAACTCCGCTATTGACAGCAAGCTAAGACGAGAACAAGCTTGATTCAGAAAAGGAAGAGTACTGGTATATGTGGACCAGATATTTGCTCTCGGGATCATCATAGAGCAATACCTGAAATGGAACAGTTTCATCAACTTCAAGAAAGCCTGCGACATCCTGCACCCTGAAATCTTATGGGAGATCTTAAGGTCCTGTAGACTACCTTTTTAAGGTAGTGACCATGATAGGGTTGTTTTACCGTCATTTTGAATGCAGCGTCATATTGGATAGAAACCTGTCAGATAGGATCTTGGTAGAGTGGTGTTAGACAAGGCTGTTATCTCTCCCATCTTATTCCTGGTTGCCATTGACTGGATCATGCAAAAGACCACAGCAGACAAATCAAGATGCATCCAGTAGACTCCTTTTTCCCCATCTTGAAGATCTTGATTTCACTGACGATCTTGCTGTCTTGGCCACAAAAATGAGTCTTCTACAGGAAAAGCTGAACAGGTTACAGTATACAGCAAACCCCCAAGTTAAGAACGAGTTCAGGACCTAAGGACCGTTCTCAGGTCGATTCTGCCGTAGCTAGGGGGTGAAAATAACGTCTTGTTCGTAGGTCCTGATTTCGTTCATACGTCGCGGAAATAACGCTAACGGAGCGCCGCACACAAATTTATCGGCATGAGACTGAACAAGCGGAGATACTGGGCCATAAACATGCACAGAACTTTATTTACAAACACTTATCTAACACATTACACCACACATTCATCCATAAACACACACAGTAACTGTACAGCATGTACAGTAGTGTGCAGTAATGTTAAACATTGCTATTCAGCACAGCACATTCAATACTGTAAAATCATTACAGAATAAAATAATTAATTAATACAGAATAAATAAAAATATAATTTCTTACTTTGAGATGGTCAAAGCTGACATCTTAGGTTGCCATGCGTTGATGTTGTCGGCCGAGCAGCGCGCGAACAGACGGCAGCTGCTCGAGGCCTGTGTTAGCTTCTGCTAGCTGCCTGTTAGCCAGGCCATATGAGCTGCTGTTCGCGATGACAGAGCGATCGGCGATCAATCCGCGGCTGCCTGAGACGTCCACAGAGTTCACAAAGCCGTTTCCAGCTAGTAATTAATCCATATGAGGCAATCCTGGGTCACCCAGTCTTCAAAGCCGGCAGCCGTGACTGACCTAAAATGGCCTCCGGTGTTCTGCTTTAACTTGTGACCGTGTAAACTGGAGACCTTCTTCTTGTAGCATTTCCTGTTATGACCGGAAGTTGAACAAATATTGCGCAATTCTGACAAAAATGATCAGAAATGATCATTTTTATCATAATTATTATTTATAAAGCCTTTAAAACAACCACAGCTGCAACAAAGTGCTGTACACATGAAATTAAGAACATTTAAACACAATTTTTTTTTTTTTTTATAATTTCATATTTTTATTAAATATGATACGTTCGTAGGTCCGGGTTGCTGTAGGTCGATGTAGTTCGTAGGTAGGGGGTTAGCTGTATTGCTTTGCTCAATAGACATGTCTGAACACCATCAAAACCCATGTCAAGTGTATCAATTCAACATCATGCACCAGTGACTGTGGATGATAAACCACTTGAGGTTGTTCAGGAATTTTCTTACCTTGGAAGTCTTATGAGTGCTGACAATGCAATGAGCAAAGACATTTCAACATGGCTGGGAAAAGCATGTGTTGCTTTTGCCAGACTGCGGCCTGTCTGGAAGTCAAAGCTTTATCACCTCCAAGCTGAGCCTGTACAACAGCAACGTTAAATCTGATTTGCTGTACGCTTGAGTCTTGGGCATGTTACACAGATCAATATGAGAAAATTGGATGACTTTCCCAACAGCTGTCTCAGGAGAATACGTGGCATATAATTAATAATAATAATAATTTGTCACATTTGTCATCTGTGTATGTTTCCCATACTTGACAGACGAAATTGGTCTTCTGCCTTTAACCCAACCACCACCAGGTGGTGCAGCGAGCAGCGTAGTCGCGCTCGGGGAGCTGGAGAATTAGATGTGCACTCATAGACACCCCAAGGTGTGTAGTGGCCGGGGCCGGGGCGTGAACCCGCGTCCTTCGGGTAACAAGTCAAAAGCCCTGCCACTACACCATCTTGGCTCCATATTCTGGCCCATGAGAATGGCTAATGATCTATACCAGAATAATAATAATGTCACATTTGTCATCTGTGTATGTTTCCATACAAGACGAAATTAGTCTCTGCATTTAACCCAATCACCACCAGGTGGGGCAGTGGGCAGCTATTGAAAGCGCCCGGGGGGCAATTGCTGGGTTTCAGATGACGTAGCAGTGACGTCACAGAATGCAGGCGGGGGTCAGGAAGTAAACGCAGCGTTTCCTTCTGTTGCTGATTCAGCATCAACATGCCTAAATTCTGTGCCGTTTACGGTTGTTGCAACCGCTCTAATCGAGAGATAGATAAAAGTTATTTTCGTGTTCCGAAAGTAGTATGCTACAAGGGGATTAATTTAAAAAAACTTACAGAAAAAAGACGACAAACGTGGATTACAACCTACGGCTAAAAACAGGAGGTGCAGAAACTGACGAGAGTCTGCAGCGACCACTTTGTTACAGGTAAGGGTCGTATCGTTTAAATCATATTTTCAGATATTTTATTGGACAGTAACTAGAAAGACAGATAAGATATGTTATGCCCTAGCTTGTGTAGTGGTTCAACACTTGGTTGTTCCCAGAAAAAATCCGATTAGAATGCTAATGTTGTTAGCGGTTAGCTTAGTGCTAGGAAAGGCATTTACGTGTTTTACTTTAAAGTGGTGTCTTATATTTAGGTTGTCCGAGTGCAGCAGGTGATGTACATTCCCAAGACTGGGCCCCCACTGTTAACCTGGGGTACCAAAGAAGTAACGAGTGGCCACAAACAGAAGCATCCCTCCGGCGCAGGGAAAGAGCTAAGGCCCGGAAGCTTCTCTGCACTGAGGAGGCCAACAGTCTGGAAGATGAGCTCTGTGAAGAAAGCTTACCAGCCCCTGAAAACGAACGATTCAAAGGTAAAATAATAATAAATAAAAATACTATTTATTTATTTATAGAATTTCTGAACGTAATTTTTAATAATTAAATATTTGCAGATGCAGAATGCCAGACGGATCTAAGCATGGTTGACCTCACAAAGCTGGAGGATGCAGTGAAAGGCTACACAACTGAGATCTGCGACCTTAAAGGTTCAGTCTGCAGTTTCTGTAGAACTGCAGCAGTTAGAAATATTTTCAACAGGCAAAGCATTCTGATCCCTCCCCCTCAGAGCCATATGTGGCTCTGCCCCCTTGTGGTCTGTTGAATTTCAAATTCAAGCTCTGTTTTTATTGGCTGATTCAAATTCAAGCTCTGTTTTTATTGGCTGGTTACAAACTCTGTTTTTATTGGCTGGAAAATGGCGGGTCACCTTTTCTTTTTAGAAATGCTTATTTACCACCTGGAGAAGCAAGGGGACAATATTTTTTTTTAATTTTTTTCAGAGATTACCTGGCTAACATCAGTCTGTCAGGAGGTAGTGACAGAGTGAAGAAATATGTTCATAAAAAAAGCTACATACTGCAGCTTTAAGGAAAAAGTCTCAGTGACTAAATTTACTCCTGAAACCTTCCAGAACAACGAGAAAACAAAGTTTTATACGGGACTGCCCAACTTTTTAGTTTTGATGCAAATTTTTCAGCTCTGTGAACCTTATACATCAGCATGTCATCACTGTCAGCACTCTCCAAATTTGAGCAATTTATTATGATACTTATGCGTCTCAGATTAAATCTGCAGCTTCAAGACCTTGCCTATAGATTTAATGTGTCAAAAGCCACTGTGTCTCGAATTTGTTTTAGAATGATTCATGTTCTCCATGAAAGATTAGAATTCTTAATAGAGTGGCCTGAGCGACAAGTAATTCAATCAACTATATTTATATAAATATTTTAAGTTTAAATGATTATACATGTATTTATCATTTAAAGTAAATCAAAAGTAAATTAAATCACTAATACTGTTACAGACCATATTTGTACATGTTAATTGTTCAGGAAGACAAAAAAATTTACCCAATAAGGTTGAATATTTTTAATTTATTTAATGAACTCCATAACCAATCTTTGTGAATATTGGTCAGTTAAAATGACATGAGTTTTGCTATTGAAATAAAAACATTTTTCTGAAGTAGACTCATTTTGCAACATTTGTGACTTATGACATTTGTATGTGCTGTTATTTAACATATTAGAACACCTTTGAAATTCACAAGCTAATCTCATATTGATTTAAATATATCATTCGATTTAACATACTTAACTTAGTTAATCCTAGATGTTATTATTGTTTTTCTCTTGCATTTGTTGTTGGATGTAACTGGGACCCTGTGTACATAATCTCGTTTTCAACACATGTACTACATGCGGTGCAAATGACAATAAATTCTCTCTGACTCTGACTTAACTTTTCAATTAAGATTATTGTAAATAAAAAAACAGCTGTCATGACATGTAACAACATCACATGACCCTTCTGCAGAGTGCTTGCTACAGGTGTAGCTGAAACATGTTATGGTAGTGACAAATGTTTTTGGGGAAAAAAAGAGCAACTGTTTAAATTTGTATAAACTTTTCAAACTCCTTTCATCAACTACTCCAAATAACATTCTTGATTCTTAGATTGGTTAGTCACGTGTGGATTTCTGTCCCAGGATTTCAGGTAGGATGCAATGTGTAAAATAGTGCTGAATTTTGGGAACTGCTGTTTCCCACAGCTGGTCATCTGGCAGAATTCTTTCCACATAAATATCATTTTCACTCCATACTACAAAATCACAATATTGTACATCCACAATGTGAATCTGATCCTGGAGCTGATGGTAATAAGGATGGTTCCTATCCAGTTGTACAGAATCTCCAACCTTGACGAGACGACGAGACAAAAACCAGGCTGTCCAGCACACATCCTCAGACCGACTTCATGCTGTTTGCTCTGTGGGCACTGAAGGACAAGACAATTAGACATAAAAAATAAATACGGTAGTCTCCAAAACATTTCAATATGATACTTTTTTAAAGATTGTGTTTCACTCATTTCACTATCCAACACCAATGTTAGAAAATGAGACTATATTTATGTCTCTGTCAACCAGGTGTGTTCCACAGGTAAGAATGTATTAATCTGGACTAAGTTTTAAAAGGTGATGGAAAGGTCACACATTTTTTAACTGGAAACAAGGCAACATCCCACAAACGGCAAGACCATCCCCAAAACTACGGCTACATGCTGTGAAATATGCAAACAACAAAGATTTGAGTAAAAAATTATAGTTGTAACATTCATACTGTGAGGTGTGCAAAGTCTGCAGTGCAGTAGTCCAAACCTTTTGAGAAATAAATTTTACCTTGATTTCACACACCCTGGCTCCATGACAGTCACATGAAACGACTCCATCTGGTGAGGCTCCCATGTATGGCCACCTTGAGTTTAACCAGCTAGTATCTGAAGTTACAAAGAAGATACGATCACCTTGATGATATTAACAAAACAAAAAAAATCATAATATTTTCAGTACATTAACTTACCTTTTTAATGTGTGATGGCATTAACCATTTACACTTTTCTGTGGTACATGAAGCACTTTTCTTCATTTTCACCCCAGCTTCTGTTGCAAAAAGAACTGCTCCTACATGGGAGCAAGATTCTGACAGTCTGAAAAAATATGCAAGAAAATGAATAACAGTAGGCCTACTAGTATTTAGCCATTAAATCCCCACTGAGATGAGTCCTGGATAGAAAATATATTTTTTACTTAGTGGGACATTCATGCTAATAGCAAAACAAAACAATAAAAGCTAAATACAAATAAATATAACTTACCAGCCATACAGTCACAGTGGGCTGTGACTACTTCCCCACTTTGTGTAGCCACAAACCATGTTTTTAATGGAGTTACTGTAGATCTCTGACCTACAGTGTAGAAATGCATATGACTCAACGTTAACACATACAACTCCAGCACGAATTTGGCTTTACAGAAGCTAAATATATTATTTGTAAGTAGATCCACGCACATAGAAATAACAGGGGGCTAACTAAACTTGTTGTTAGCATTAGCGATAGCGTAGTTAGCATAGGCTAATTACTAAATAAATAATACATCTCACTACTCACCTGGGCAGAAACAAGTCGACAACCATTTAAAGCTTCTTTTGATCCTAAATGGTTAACCCAAAACTCGTCCTCGCCAGTTTATTTAGGGCATTGGCATACTTGCTGTAATCCATTCTGCTGTGTTTTGAACTGGGGAAAATCACTTCCTGCCCCTCATCTGAATTTCGCGCCACTTCCGGGTCACGTGATTGCAACCCAGCAATTG
>JBBPBX010036576.1:19259-31408 GCA_038048925.1 Garcialebias charrua | reverse complement strand
TGGATGCCAACCCTGCTAGAGTCTCTAAAATTAATCAATCATCTGTCTAGTGACCAATTAGGACATAGCTGGATTGTGTTAAATTTGGAAAAGCACCTTTGGAGTAAAAACAATCCTGACACTGCCACACTCTGTCCTCTCCTAAAGGGTTTTTCCTGCTACTTTTCTTAACCCGGGATGCCCTTGGACCCTCAAGCCCGACACATCAGTGTAACTAGCTAGCTAGCTATATTTTAGAGCTTTAATGTGGTTCTTTGTGTTGTTTTGGTCCAATAACCTGAAATTAGATTTCTACACAGGCGGCAAAGTAGAGCTGCCACTTCTCAGTGAAAAGGACGCCGGATCAAATCCCGGCCGGGGGTCTTTCTAGGTGGAGTTTGCATGTTCTCTCCGTGCTGCATGGGTTTTCTCCGGGTACTCCGGTTTCCTCCCACAGACCAAAAACATGCATGTTAGACTGACTGGTAACTCTAAATTGTGCCTATGAGAGAGAGACTGAATGGTTGGTTGTCTCATTTGTCTCTATGTGTCCCTGTGATGGACTAAAGACCTGTCCAGGATGTCTGCCTCATGCAAATTGACTGCTGGACATGGGCACCAGTGTCCCCCATGGTCCACAATGGAAGAAGCAGATAACAATAATGGATAGATGGCAGCTTTCTGCTCTGCATTGAGGGCTGTGGTAGCTCCGTTGTCTGTGGTTGCATCAGGAAGGACATCTGACGTAAAAAAAAATTGACAATTCTTCATGTGAATTCAGGTGGCGCAGTTGGTAGAGCTGTTGCCTCTCAGCACGAAGGTCACCAGTTCAAATCCCAGCCAGGTGCCATTCAGGGTGGAGTTTGCATGTTCTCTCCATGCATAACTGGGTTTTCTCCAGGTACTCTGGTTTCCTTCCACAGACCACAAACATGTATTCATTCATTCATTCATTCAACCTTTATTTAGTCAGGTAAATCTTATTGAGCTTCGAGGGCTCATTTACGAAAGCGACCTGCTACAAACTAAAGAATGATGAACAGCAATGGTACAAGTACATTAAACAATAGACAAAAGAAAAAGTAGCAAAAACTAGCAAACATTATAAGGTAGATGTACAAAATCAAAAACAGGAACAAATCAGCATTGGTTTTTGCCAGGATTCCAACAGATTCTGAAAATCATTTAGAGAGGTCAGGGCCGAGAGCTTCAGATCTTTTTGTAAGATATTCCATGAAGCAGGAGCAGAGTAGGAGAAGGCCCTTTTTCCAAGTTCAGTCCTCACTGACGGAACACTGCAGGTAATCATGTCCTGAGAGCGCACGCTGTAGCTGCACTCACGCAAAGACATGTAGGAGGAGATGTATGAGGGCAGCAGACCAAGAAGTGATTTAAAGATGAAAATGTACCAGTGGAAGAGTCTGCGTGAGGTTAATGATGTCCAGTTAATAATAATAATAATGTCTATTCCTGTCATCTGCGTATGTTTCCCATACACAGACGAAATTCGTCTCTGCATTTAACCCAACCACCTACCAGGTGGTGCAGTGAGCAGCCCGAAAGCGCCCGGGGAGCTGGAGAAATAGGTGTGCACTCATAGACACCCCAAGCTGGGTAGTGGCCGGGGCGCGAACCCGCGACCTTCGGGTCCGTAGTCAAAAACCCTGCCACTAGACCATCTTAACCAGTGAATACAGGGTGCAGTGGTGGGTACGATACTCACAGCCAGTTATGAATTTTAGTGCACCATGATAGACAACATCCAACATCTGCAGGGTGCTTGTAGGAGCATTCATGTAGAGAATGTCACCGTAATCAATGGAGGGAAGGAAAGTCACAGATACAAGGCGTATCCTAGTGTAAGATGATTTATTTTGATTTATTTTGATGTAAGATGATTTATTTGGGCAGTTACGTATTTAGGTTACTGTGTCTTTAAGAGACTTCTTCTTCGTGGGTTTTTCTTCGGGTTTTTTTGGGTGTGTTCAGGTTAAGCGGGCGAAAACAACGGGAGATGCGGGCAGCGTTCATGAGGGGATGACGTTGTATTGAAAAGCTGAATAAAGTCCGTGCAGCCAAGCTATTCCCTTTCAGCGTGGTTACTCTTTCTCCACCCCACGACCCTCGGATGTGTTTGTGACACTTCTCCACCTCAAGCGGTGGTGTTACACTAGCATTCAGAGTTAGACATGATTTATTTCTGAAAAAGAAACCCAGTTTAACTTTCAGTTTCTTCACTAGGTTTTCCACGTGGAGTTTAAATGAGAGATGTGAATCGACCAGGATACCCAAATATTTATATGAGTCAACAAACTCAATAGGACACCATTTGATGATAAAATCAGAGGAAGATCTGCTGGGACCGACTTCCTACTTGAAAAAAACATCCCTTTTGTTTTATCAGCATTTAGGACAAGTTTGAGACGGAACAAATCTGACTGGATGATGTCAAAAGCGGATTGCAGTAAAGGCCTTAGCTACTGTTTTAGCTCGGCAATAAACAACTGTATCATCAGCATAGAAATGTAAGGATGCATCAGGGATGCTCTGACCTACATTAGCTATGTAGATTGTAAAGAGGGTTGGTCCTAAAACTGAGCCTTGTGGTACACCATTTTTAACTGTTAAATAGCTGGAAGAAGTACCGTTATGTTGAACACATTGCCTCCGATTGGAAAAATTGTTAGAAAACCAACCGATTGTGTGATCTGAGAAACCGATTTCTGAGAGCTTATGACACAAGATGTTATGATCCACAGTGTCAAAAGCTTTAGTCAAGTCTAAGAAAAGTGCAACACAATAATTCTTAGCATCCAATGCTTCAACAACAAGAAAAAGAGAAGGTGTGATTAACTAAGGATTTACTTGTAGGAGGGATTTGATTTGTAGAAGTTTGATTGTTAGATGAAGTGGCCGTTTTTCCATTTGTAACTGTGTCAAATAATGAACTAGAAGCAACAAAATGTTTGTTGAAATGTTGTATGTTCGACTGATGGTGACTCTAAATTGTCTCTAGGTGTGAGTGAGAGAGTGAATGGTTGTTTGTCTCATTTGACTCTGTGTCCCTCTGATGGACTGGAGACCTGTGCAGGGTGTCCCCTGCCTCTCGCACAGTGATAACTGGACATGGGCACCCCCATGACCCGAAAAGGAAGAAGCGGTTGGAGATAATGGATGGATGGTGCCAGTTCACTCACTGTAGCCATCCCTGAAGAAGGGAGCAACCCCCACAAAAAAACCTTGTCTGCTTTGTTAGAAATGCTGTAGTTCTAAAACTTCAGCATTTTTCTCATGCACTTTTCTGTAATTTTCTGTCTTTCTGTATCATTACATGTTAATGAAACTCAAAAGATTTAACTTAATCTTACTGTGGGACAGTCAAGACTCTCCTGTGTCCCACAGTGACCTCTGAGCAGGACACAGTTCTGTGAATTAAAGCCTCAAACCAAATGTATTTTTTGTCAACAAGTTTCTAATAAGATTATGTTATTTACTGAAGTTATTCCAGCCTTAAATTTTATTTAGCTATTATCGAATTGCGATTTAAAGTTCAGCTGTTCATTGAATTATGTTGGCCTTCTGTTATTTTTCAGGTCTAGTTTTTGTCGACTGGCCTTTTAAGGCACAAAATCACTTCAGGGGATTTTCCTTCTGCCGTGACATTTGCTTTAGTTTTCTCTCTTTTCTCTCTTCAATAAGTCTAACAGCAGGAGAGGTGCTTTAGGGGCCAAACATAAAGAACTTTTTGACTCCAAAGGACGTCTCTTTCCACTGATTCAGCCTTTTCCCTCCCAGGTTTCAATGTGACAAACCTCAGATAGAGAACGGTGCAATGTGTGGTTAACAATGTTGTATAAATCAGCTTTATTTGAGCAGTTTTCTGGTAATGTTTCCACTAAACTTTTTCAGTTTTCTATAACTAGCATAGCTAACTAGTGGTGCAATGTGTCCTTGGTTGTTGTATTAATAGAGTACTTGAAATGTTAATAAAAGTGTTGTTTTTTTAAACTATTTTCCTAAATAAATCTAACCATAAGTCGCCATTCTCACCCAGAGTTTTAAGCTCAAACCCTTCAGGGTGGCATGTTGTCGGTCATGAAGCCCTTCATTAAGTGTGTTGTCTTGTGGTGACTGATGAGCAGTTACACTTGATGGCCTTGGCACTTCAAGTGTACAGCATCGGGCAGAACACATCCCCACAAGGACAGAAGGGAAGAAAAAGGAACAGAAACACATCAACAAATCTCTGCAAACTTGTGGATATCCCAACTGGGCTTTTGTCAAGTCAGCAAGGAAATCTGCTAAACACAATAATGAACAGAAAAAGACTAACAGACGAAAAAAAATTGTCATTCCTTATGTTGCTGGAGTCTCAGAGAATTTCAGAAGGATTTTCAACAAACACAATAATAATAATAATAATAATAATGAATTCCATTTATAATGCACTTTTCATTAATAAAAATCTCAAAGTGCTACAAAGTGTAACAAAGCAAAGATCAAAATAAAACAAGTGATAAAATCAAATAAAATCAATAATAATATCGACTAAGATCAAAGATAAAATCATGTGGATGCAGATTAGGCTTGCTTAAAAAATAAATAAAATAAAACAAGTGATAAAATCAAGTAAAATCAATAATGATATCAGCTAAGATCAAAGATAAAATCATGTGGAGGCAGAATAGGCTTGCTTAAAAAGAAAGGTCTTTATGCTGCTTTTAAAGTCAACCAGTGACTGTGGAGCTCTCAGGTCGTCAGGGAGGGAGTTCCACAGGCGGGGGGCAGCCACACAGAATGCTCGGTCTCCCATGGTCCTCAATTTGGTCCGAGGAATATGAAGGAAATTACTGTTCTGTGATCGTAGAGACCGGGTGGATGAATATGGTGCAAGAATGTCCTTTAGATAGTCAGGTGAAGTGCCGTGCAAGCATTGATGGGTAATGAGAGCAGTTTTGTACTGAATTCTGTAGGTGACAGGAAGCCAATGGAGGTTATGGAGAATGGGTGTAATATGTTCAAATTTACGAACTCTCAACAGAATCCTTGCTGCACTGTTTTGAATGTATTGAAGTTTCTGAAGGTTTTTGCCAGGGATACCAATAAACAGGGAGTTGCAGTAGTCGAGCCTGGAGGAGACAAAGGCATGGACGAGTTTCTCAGCATCAGGAAAAGTCAGAGAAGGGCGAAGTCTGGAGATGTTTCGAAGATGGAAGAAGCAGGTTTTAAACAGATGCTTAATGTGATTTTCAAATGTAAGATGAGAGTCCATTTTTATTCCAAGATTTGTAACAGAGGTGGAGAGGGGGATGTCTTGACCAGAGAAGGAGATTGTTGTTAAAGTTGATGTTTGTATCTGGTGAGGGGTGCCAATCAATATGGCCTCAGTCTTCGAGCAGTTTAATTGAAGAAAATTCTGATTCATCCATGCCTTTATTTCCTCCAGGCAGGCAGAGAGAACAGTGAGTGAAGACGGAGATAGGGATGATGATGATGTTCCAGTCCTGATGTAAAGCTGTGTGTCGTCGGCATAGCAGTGAAAAGAAATGTTGAACTGATTAATAATTTGACCTAAAGGCAGCATGTAGAGGGAAAACAGCAGGGGCCCCAGAACTGACCCCTGAGGGACACCACAGGAGACACCGACTGTCTGGGAAGTGGCATTGCCAAGGCTAACACATTCCAGCCTATCGGAGAGGAAAGATTTGAACCAGTCCAGGACAGTGTCACAGAGACCGACCTCCACATGAAGACGGTGGAGGAGGATATTATGGTCCACAGTGTCGAAGGCTGCAGTGAGGTCAAGGAGGACAAGGATGGAGGGAGAACCAGTGTCAGCAGCCATGAGGACATCATTTGTTACTCTCAGCAGTGCAGTCTCAGTACTGTGAGCTGCTCTGAATCCAGACTGGAATTTCTCATACAGGGAGTGTTGTTGTAGGTGGTCCTGCAGCTGAGCAGCAACTGCTTTCTCCAGCACTTTGGACAGAAATGGGAGGTGGGAAATTGGGCGGTAATTAGAAAAAATGTCGGGATCCAAATTAGATTTTTTCAGAAGAGGCCTAATGATGGCAGTTTTTAGAGGCAATGGAACATGACCAGATTGTAGAGACTTGTTTATTATTTGTGTGATTAATGGGCTTATTGCAGAGTGATTGGATTTTATGAGAGACGAGGGGAAGGGATCCAGGGCGCAGGATGAAGGCTTCATTTTCTTGAGGATGGTCTCTACCTCACTCTGAACGACTTCATCAAAGCTGCTCAGGGTCCCAGAAAGCAGACGGGTAGATGGTACACTAAGATCAGGGAGGTTGTGGAGCTGAGATCTGATAGTGTCAACTTTGTTTTTAAATGATGAGAGGAACAGGTTGCATTTTTGAACAGAGTCCTCATGAGTTTGTTTAATGGGATTAAGCAGATGAGTTATTGTGGAGAAGAGCTGTTTAGAGTTTCCAGGGCAGGTGTTGATGATGTTGGAATAATATTTGGAGCGTGCTTCTTTAAGCGAATAGGCGTACGCTTTCTGATGTTCTTTGTACGCTTGCTTATGCACAGAGAGACCAGATGATTTTACACGTCTCTCAATAGCACGGCCAGTTGCCTTCATCCTGCGCAGCTCATCAGTGTACCAAGGGGCTGAACGGGAGAAAGACACCAGTCTTGACTTCAAGGGAGCATGTAGGTCCAGAAGCTCCTGGAGAGATTGGTTGTAATAATCCACAGAGTCATCTGCAGATGAGTGATTGACAGCGGTCAGGGCGTGAAGATCAGCAGACAAAACATCAGGGGAAATGTTTTTATAGTCACGGAACTGGATAGGTCTTTTTGGGTTAGAAGCAGGCGAAGTTGAAGGCACTTCCAGGGAGATGACCCTGTGGTCTGAGACACCCAGGTCATATACAGACAAGTTATTGAGTACAGTGTCTGTAATCACCAAATCCAGAGTATGCCCCCTGTTGTGCGTAGGGGCGTCCACATGTTGGGTGAGGTTGAGAGATTCCAAAAGAGACTTCAAATCTGTAGCCAGAGAGGAAGAGGAATTGTCCATGTGGATATTTAGATCGCCAAGAAAAATAGTTTTTACAGGGGAGGTGCAGAAAAAAGTGAGGAGGTCATGTATTTCTGAGTTAAATGAAACATGTGGTTTGGGAGGTCTATAAATCAATATAACGTTCATCAGGAGTGGGGCTTTGAAGTTGAAGGCCAAACATTCAAAAGAAGAAAAATTATGAGAAGACAGATGTGACAATTTTAAATTACTGCGGTAAATTACAGCCAGACCACCACCGCGGCCAGTGCTGCGGGCTCTCTGCAGATAACTGTATCCAGATGGACAAGCTTCATTCAGAGAACTGAACACGTCTGGTTGATGCCAGGTTTCTGTGAGGCACATGAAGTCCAAGTTTTTCTCCAGAATGTGATCATGAATTAGACATGATTTATTGGATAGTGATTGTACATTGAAAAGTTCTATTTTAATGCTAGTTGGTGTAGGAGCTTTTTGAACCGGTTTAAGCAGACTGAAATCCACTCCACGTTTTCCTTGCCACCTCGTGCGCTGCGGACTACAAGGGACTACAGACGCAGCGTTCTGATGACGTAGTTGAGGTGCGACACGTCTCCCGGACGGAATCAATTCAGAGCGAGAATAAACGGATTTCTTTCGAGAGCTTCTATGGATGTAACGAGGTCTACGCAGAAGTCCCAGTTGTTTGATGATGGAAACAGAAGGTGGAATGGAGCAGTTGTTAAGTCCAAGCAGCTGCGAAGCGGAGTAGGTCAACATCGCACCAGCCAAGCCGGGGGAAGCTAGCACAGAGCTAGCCGCTAACAGCAGACCCACGGCTCCGAGAGAAATAACCAAGCAGTGAGATGTAACTTGAATGAGCATGACTCGAAGAGGAGCACAGGAGAAAGTCCAGAACGGTCCAGACGACACAGGAGGTTGACAGAAGCAGCAGGTAAGCAAAACAAAAACTGCAGCCACGTAGTTCTCCAAGCAAAGTTTGTGCAAGGTTTGTGCTGGAGTTTGACAGGAGGCAGACAGCCCAATATTCCGGTTAGGAAGTACTAACCAAGCTGTCCGTAAAGTCCTTGATAAAAAATTAAAAAACCACTGAACAAAATAAGTCCAGATAAATGTCCAAAAATTAAAAAATAGCAACAGTAAAACAACTTTTCAGCGTGGAGAAGCGGCGAACATCACGACATCACGCCAGCGTCCTCTCCACTAACACAACATCCCAGTACACTTCAAACCCAGCAACACCACCAGCCTGATCAAGAAAGGTCATCAGAGACTCTACTTCCTCAGACGGCTGAGACGAGCTGGTCTGAGAAGCTCAGTCCTCAACTCCTTCTACAGGTGTGCAGTGGAGAGCATCCTGTGCTCCAGCATCAATGTGTGGCATGGAGGCTGCACAGTTGCAGAGAGGAAAGCTCTACAGAGAGTGGTGAAGGCTGCACAGAAGTCTGTGGGAGTCAGTCTCCCCACCATCACAGACATTTACACCTCCAGATGCAGAAAAAGAGCCACCTGCATCATGAAAGACCTCACTCACCCAGCACATTCACTCTTTGCACCACTCCCCTCGGGACGGAGGTTGAGGAGCATCAAATGTAGAACCACTAGACTGAGGAACAGCTTCTACCCTGAGGCTGTCAGACTCATGAATAAATAAATAATAAGAATAAACACTGCAAAATGTCACATCATGTTGATACTGATCTGTTTCTTGTTGCTGCGTTCATCTGTGACCATCTGCTCATAATGACTCATGTTCGTGCTGCTGTTTATAATGATGTTTTTCTACTACATTAGGGCTTAGTGTATTACTAGTTGATGTTTCTCTTAGTTAATCCTAGATGTTATTATTGTTTTTCTCTTGCATTTGTTGTTGGATGTAACTGGGACCCTGTGTACATAATCTCGTTTTCATCACATGTACTACATGCGGTGCAAATGACAATAAAGACTCTCTGACTCTGACTCTCAGACAGAGGCTGGTCCACCCTAAGGACAGAACCCCCACACACAGAGTGGTGTGGTGTATGCAGTCCAGTGCAGCGAGGACTGCCCAGACCGCTACATTGGAGAAACTAAACAGCCCATCCACAAAAGAATGTCCCAACACAGGAGAGCAACCTCCTCTGGACAAAACTCAGCTGTTCACCTCCACCTCACGGACAAGGGTCACTCTTTTGATGACCAAAATGTGCACATTTTGGACCAAGAGCACAGATGGTTTGAGAGGGGAGTGAAGGAAGCTGTTTATGTTAAGAGAGAAAAACCTTCTCTTAACAAAGGAGGAGGTCTGAGATTTCAACTTTCCAAGACTTACAACTCAGTTTTGGGGTTGATTCCCAGACTTTTTACACCGGATGGGAGCAGAGGTGTTTTGTCTGTGAATTAAGCCCCCAGTATACTGTTCTTTGTGCCCAGCGCCGCTGGACTGGCGTGAGCTGCGCGCAGGCAGTTCATATTGTACTCTGTGCAAGCGCAGCTCTCTGGAGTGCAGGCTACAGGACAAATTGAGGTCGCTGATTGGTCATTTGCTGACACGCGAGGCAGTTTATCAACGCGTGCGTAGGCGTAGTAAAATTGGAGCTTGGCGCATTCACGCCTGCGATCAAAGGCTTTTGCCGCGGCGCTCCCACGGCGCTCCCACGGCGCTGAGCGACGTGAGGCAAAAGAAACAGGTATATTGGGGCCTTTAGACTAACAAAGTTGTTTGAGAAGCCTCTGTTGTTGGTTTGTGAGGTGTTTTTTGTCAATCTACATACAGCTGTGTGTCTTCTGCCAGAGACCTCAAGGGAACCCCCTACTGTTAAGGTGTGATCTGTCAATTTACATGTATGTGTTACCTCAGCTTGCAATTTACATATGATGGTGCGTGATTTCTTTAGACTGTTATAACTCCACACACTCACATTTTGGTTTCAGTGAATTGAAAAAGCCCCCTGGATAGGGGTCGAAATGTCTTTTGCAACAAATAAAGTCCAGTTGATCTTGTATTGAATGCCTTTTTGATTTCACTTCAAGTGTATTTACTGAATTTGTCCTACGGTGCATTGGGTATCTTTCTGAAACAATTTGAAATCCCAGCTTACAAACATGACAATTTATGAGCGAGTCCAATGCCCAGACAAGGTGCCAATCACCAGAACAATGGTGTGACACTGGCTGTGGAGGCTTGATGCTCAGGCTGGGGATGTGATTTGGCAGATGCCTGTTTTGGCAGGAGCTATGTTTGAATGCTTGGCACCTCTGGGCTTCAGCTGCTTCAGTTACAGTATAGGGCTTTTTTTTCTGACTGCAGTGATTGGCTCAGCACATCATAATTTGGCAATATCAACGTAAGATGTAAGATGCAAGTGATTAGCAGTTGACAGCATACCTGACAGACAGGTGAACGGGGTGTGGCTGATGGGTAGACTGATGAGATTACAAGTGCAGCTGAGGTTCTCTCACACCCCGCTCCACAGCCATCCTGGTGCACAGTCTTGTGACTTCCCGTATCGATTACTGCAACTCCCTTCTCTACGGCCTCCCCAACAAATCTCTCCACAAGTTACAGATGGTCCAGAACTCAGCTGCCCGTGTCATCACTCAAACCTCCTACTATAACCACATCACTCCTGTCCTGCAGCAGCTCCACTGGCTCCCGGTTAAATCACGCATCATCTTCAAAATTCTACTTCTCACGTTCAAATCTATCCACAACCTTGCCCCTCCTTATCTATCTGACCTCCTACAAATCTCCATCCCATCACGCTCTCTCAGATCCTCCTCTTCGCTACATCTCCATGTACCCTCTGCCCGCCTCTCCACCATGGGGAGCAGGGCCTTCACCTGCTCTGCCCCTCACCTCTGGAACGCTCTACCGCCAGACCTTCGAAACACCACCTCCCTTTCTCTGTTCAAGACAGCTCTGAAAACACATCTCTTTAGACTAGCTTATCATTAACTTTACTAAATGTATTTTATATTCTTTTGTATTTTATATTCTTTATTTATTTTATATTTCAATTGTTCCTGCTGATGTTTGAACTGCGTTTGTTTGTTTCTTGCTGTGAAGTGTCCTTGGGTGTCCTGAAAGGCACTTTTAAATAAAATGATGATTATTATTATTATAAAACTGCTGGCATAGTCCTACACTGGTGAAAACTTGTGCAATGTTAATAAAAGTACTCTGACTCTGACAGAACTCAGGGACCTACAAAAGGTGAGGTCAGTGAAGAAGGCCAGGCTGATTCTGGCAGATCCTGATCACCCACTCCATGTTGAGTTCAGGTTGGTTTCATCTAGCCACAGGTATCTGCTGCCCATATGTGGGTTGAACAGGCTAATAACTATTTGTCCTTGTGGCGATCACGCTTCTCAATGAACAGTGATGGTTTTAATGTCTTAATGTCTAGTATGGATGTTTTATGTGCCTACTGACTGTGAAACAAATTGCCCCTTGGGGTAATAGCAATTCTTGAACTTGCACGTCATCTCTCTTATCTATTGAACTCATTCAGAGTGATGTGCTAAGATCATGGGGTCCACTTCTGTGCCACTTTTCCTCTTTGCATCTCTAAAACTTAAATACAACGGTGGGCACAGCTAACCAAAAAGTTAGATTCACTATCCCATATTCCACAAACTAAAATATTAGTTTTGCTAACGCTAAAGTGGCGGCCGTGGTGTAGTGGTAATGGCAGTCGTCTCCCGATCGGAAAGTTGGTGGTTCGACTCCCGGGACCCGCACCATGTGTCGTTGTGTCCTTGGGCAAGACACTTAACCCTGAGTTGCTCCCGGTAGGACTGGAAAGCACCTTGCATGGTAGTCTGCCGCCACCGGTTTATGAATGTGTGTAGCATTCAATATATATGTAGCACTTTGAGATTTTCAATAATGAAAAGTGCGTTATAAATTGAATTAATTATTATTATTATTGTTAAAAAAATGTAAATAGCAGAAGTTATTGCTAAATTGCTAACTGCTAAGACAACAGTCACTCAGTCTGGGTCACACGTCTTCGTGTTCTTCTTGAAGCTGCTTTGACCAATGACGTCTTGCCATGTGTACATGTAATCAGCCAATAGCATGACTAATGGACTATTTAAGGCACGCCCACAACGGATAAGAACAAGCTTGTGAATTTTGTTAGCAGACTTAAAGTTG
>JBBPBX010036576.1:0-19082 GCA_038048925.1 Garcialebias charrua | reverse complement strand
TGTATATGTGTGTGTGTGTATATATATACATGTATATAAATATAAATATATATATATATTTTTTTTTATTGAATGAAGCAAATATAACAAACACAACAAGAAATAACCGCATAATAAGGCATACAATGAAATAAGATGAGACAAGTTACCAGGGGGAAAATAAAATAGAAAAAATAAATAAAATACAGTCGTACTATCAGCATACACAATTATGTATTATTTATACATTGTGACCATGCTGACAATGTTCTAACAGTCTTACTGTTTGCACAGTGTTCAATGTCTTTTATTTAAGTTTCAAAGTCCTTAAAAAACACACAAAAAATCGGCCTTTTCCTTGAGAATTTACATTTATGTATGTAGTACTTAGCAAAAATTAAGAGTAAGTTAATAATAAAGACTTCTTTTTCATGTTCATTGTCATTTGCAAAGAAACCCAGGATAATGTGTTCATAAAGCAGTTGATAATGTTTACATAGGTGAGTTGTTATGAAATGGGTCAAGTCCTTCCAGAAAATCTTAGTAAATGAGCAATACCAAAAGAGATGTGGTACAGTTTCAGGGGCAGAGGTACAGAATGAACATTGTGTATCAATATCTTTTTTATATCTGCTTAAAAAATGCTTTACAGGGTAAAACTTATGAATAATTTTGAAGGAGATTTCTTTAATTTTATTTGTAACAAAAAATTTGTGTGGTAAACTCCAAATCCTTTTCCAGTTAGCATTACTAACAAATTGCTTCCAGTAAGAAATGACATATGGTTTTGTAGCAATTTCACTTTGAAAAAGTAACCGTATAGCTTTGTTGTTTTTACACGAAGAAGAAAAACACAACTTTCCACAGAGGGTGTCACTAAGTTTTGGTAGAGAAACCAATCTTTGATTGGAAGATCCTCTACATAACATTTTTGCACCACCTGGAATGGCTTTTATTACCATGTTAAACTCTGTATGTGATACAGTTAGATTATATGTAGAAACAAATTCATTATATGTCATTAAATTGTCATCTGGTGTCATCAACTGTTTTACTAAAATGATGTTGTTTTCAAACCATGTTTTCAGAAAAAGACTCTTATTTTTGACTAAAATATTACAATTGTTCCATATATAGTAGCGCTGAGGTGAAAAATTGTGTTTGTATATCAGAAGCCATGCTAAAAGAGCTTGCTTGTGGAAGTTTGAAAGTTTTAAAGGAATTTTCTTTACCTTATAATTACACAATTGTTTCCACCCTTGCCCAAATAATTTCAGAGAGGAGGACTCCCTAAGTCTGTTAGCTCGAGTTCTTTGCTATCAGGCCCCTGTGGGGTGTTTCTAATGAATCTAGCTGCTTCCCCATTTTTAGAGTTTTAAGAGCTCACGTGAAAATGTTAGAAAAGGTTTGAGTTGTCATTTATAAGAATGCTAATGGCCTGTAAGCCATAGTGGTGAACGGGCTCTCAGCCTGGGCAGAGCTCTCATTAGCCTTCCTGTTAGTGAATGGCTTATTATATGGAGGTGACAGCTCCAAGCTGGAAACAAGATGGGCTGGGAGATGGCCATTTAACAACCAGTCTGAGACAGAAACACTGGCAGGGACAGGAAGATGAATATACTCTGCTGGGCCAAATGAATCACTGTTCAGCTGTAGGCAAAAAGGTCACCAAACTATTGTATTCACTCGTTTTGTTTTCTACATGATGGAGTGTTGTTGACAAAATTTCAAATTCATCTAAAAAAAAACAACAACAACAACAAAACAGTTCTGAGGAATTATTATGGAAAGAAAATTGTTTTTTTTTTTGCATATTAAACACCTACAGATTGGGACAGACATTGAAAATGATTTGGGTTCTTCCACACTTTCATTAAAATAATAATTTATGTAGAGAAACAAAGGTACATTTTTTGTACTAATTTAATTTAGATGAATATTTCATCCATTTCTCATTTCATGAGTCTAACTCTTATTTTATACAAATATTTCTAGAGAGAAACATCACTTTGTTTGATCATAAATGAAACCCTGAGTGAATGTTTGCATTAGAAGTCAGACAGGCTGGAGGTGAACCATTCCACATTTAACGACAGGAGAACGACGTGCTGCTTTTATATGAAACTTCATTTCCCTTTTAATAATTGATGAAATGGGTTGATCATATTTCCTGTATGATCCTTATCTATATTGCTTTAAATGAACGATGTGTCATTTAATTTCCTGTCTGACTTGCTCCTATACATTAATATGAACTCGGGGTATTTCCTTTATTTCTTTTAAAGCATGATTGCCCTTAGATTCAGGTAGAAGATGACCTAATAAAATTATTGTTACTGCCAATAAAAAAAATAGGGTTTATGCCCCAAACGATAATAAAATGCAAGTTTTCAACATGAACATTAGTTTCTTTGCTTCTGTTGTCACATAAATTTACCATCTCTTTGAGAAGCAGTGCGTACATTTTTTTTTACATATATATTTTCTTATATTAAGGGGGAAAAATAGTTTTTGCAGCACATTGTTCAGGGTGGCTGCTGATCATGCTGACTGATATGTAGGTTATTTGACAGCTGTTATTAGTTTTGGTTCTTGCAGAACCGTGGGCGGCCCACAGTGGAGGTCAGGAGCACATTAGAGCTCTTGAATCAATTCTTAATTTGAAATAAGGGAAAGCACCTCAGCATCCTGGGTGTTTAGCGCTCAGGAGCCAGGCGGTTATGGGACGCTGGTCGTTCTCTGAAGAGAGCTGCTAGTTTGAGGGAATTGACTTGTGCACCAGCACTCTGCTGGCGTGCTTGAATCCATGACGTTGCAGAGCTGTCTGAGGACCAGCGGACAACTGTGAAGCATTTAGTGGTTGTGCCATGGCGCTTTGTGGCTTTGTCGCAGGCTAATGAAAGATCCCCTGAGATTTACGTGTCCAAGGTCGTTTTTCCATTCACACAAAGGCCAGCGGGGTCCGACGTGTCTGCTACTCCTTGTTGCACTGCTTTATGACAGAGCCTAACTGGCTCATAAATCACAGTGCTGGTCATTAAACTCCCGCTTCACCAGCATCTTGGACAAAATGAATACCAGTACAACGTCTCTGGTCACTGTTGAGCTACAGAACAGAATGACTGTTTGCCTTGTGTCAGTTTCCTTGAATCCTCCACTTTAGAAGGAGTTTGTTTCCGATGAGAGTGGAAGACCTGGGCGTCCAGGTAAGCAGTTTATTTTCTCATCATCCTGATGTTTCAATCATTTCACGAGATGCCCACTTCCATCCCTTCAGGGTTCATTGCTGTCATACTCCTCCACCCCCGCCTCTTCTCCCAGCTCTTAGGTCTCAGATGATGAGGACTGGGGACCGTCACTGAGTCACAGAGGCTCTAATCTCACAGCTCTGATTCAATTAGTGTGGGATTCAGAGATAATGAAGAATTAAGGAGCACTGAATCCTTCTTTTATGTCAAACATAATATAATCTTGGGGTGTCTCCATATCCATTATCCCCACCCCCCTACTGTAAATGTGCAATGCATTTCCCTCCACTAATCTGGTGATGGATATAAATGGTGCCGTCTAAGCTTCTTTAGAGCAAATTTGTTCTCAGTCTCGTATGCTGTAAATGAAATCCATTAGTTGTTATTGGTGTCCCCTGTGAGCTCTTTATGTCCCAGCACCATATTGCTATATTACAGCACATGTTATACACTGGAGTCCTCATTAAGCTGTAAAGGCCTCATTAGGGCGTATGCTAGGTGTCCGTTGATGTTGCACGTGTTTGTCGGAGTGAGAAGGTAAAATATGAATAGTGATCTTTTAATTATCAGAAATCAATATTAAATAAAACCAAACGTCTTTAATTATCTGGAGTGTGTTACACGCAGGTTAGCTGCTTGTCTTTTGCACATTCACAGGACCGTTCGGCTGGTTGCGTCACTTCATCCTCGTCAGGTTTCACCTCTGAGCCACTACCGATGAGAACAGAAATCAGTTTGTTCTCCAATGAACTGTAATTATGAAGAAATCCTATTTTGTGAGAGAAAAAAAATGGTTGTAATCAGCTTTATGATGTGCAGTTCTGAATAAAATAATATTGTGGAAAATTATTCTAGTAAAATTTCAGAATTTGAAGGCATGGTACATTGGTTTAGTCTAAAATACACAGAGGGATCTGGTGATCTTGTGGAAGTTGCAAAGATCATTTGGAGGCAGAGGGAACAAGAGAATGGTTGTGCATTTTCTGTCATGAGTTTTTGTGGAGCCCTGTGACAAACTGGGGTTCTGTTCTTGGTGAACTTCAGGTTTAGTCCGATAACTGCTGATACAAGTACAAGCTCCCCCGAACACCGAGCAGGAACAAGAGAATAAGAAATGTGTTTATGATGTTTTTTGTATGGAAGTTTTAAACAGCAGTATTTTATCCACAGCAGTCCTCACTTTGGACAATCAGAGAAGTTAAGCTAACATCTCCTCCGGCTGGTGCTGTTTCCACAGTGGACCTCGCACCAACTCAAACCTTTCAAAATAAGTGTAGCGCTCCAAGCTTTGATTTATACTTTAGTGTCAGATAATCCTGCAGATTGTAATGCAACACACTGAGCACTACCTTCTGATTGCCGGTGTAGAATCTCAGTCACCCTGGATCTGGTAAATCCTAAAAAAGGTAAAACCATCAAAATAAAAAATAAAACCATGGGTTTTAATTCTGTAACTGAATGTGTTTCTATTCCCATCTTGGAAGGTTTCTTAAATTAGAAAAGCTCCTCACTCTCCAGAACTTTCTGGAATTGATAAAACCTTCTGGCTGGGAAGTAAAACATCTTCCATCCGTCCACTGCAGAACAGACGTCCAGTAGTTTTGTTTTGACCCTTTTATAGGATTTACCCTGTGTTCTGAACTCCTCCAGTCTTTCATGTAAATACAGACGTGGTGGAGCAGAGGTTAGAGAAGGGAACTCGTGATCAGAAGGTTACCCCCATGCTGACCCAAACGTCAACATGTGGGTGGGAAAGGTGAAGCACCAAAACCTGCCTCCATCCTCATTTGCTCCACTCTGGGCCCTTGAGCCAGGCCCTTAACCCCCACCATCTGCTCCCCCGGGCGCCTTTGATAGCATCTCTCTGCTCCACACAGAGGGCTGTGGTAGCTCGGTGGTCTGTGGTTGTGTCTGTAACTGCGACGTGATGACGTCACTAATACTCGACTTGAAATAAAAAAAACTCGATAGATGTCCAAGTAATCGATGTGTTGATTACTCGAGTAGTCTGATAAAGCCCTAGTCAGGAGAAAAGTCTCATGGAAAAGTCAGTCTGATCGCCGCTCAAAGACTACTTTATTATTTTATCGTTTTTATATTTTAGCTTTACGAAACAAGTCAAACTCTAAATATTTCATTTCAAGCAAATATTTTATTGTAAACTTTGACACTGCAGTTATTACTTTAACCCCCCCTTTAGGGGTCACCACAGTGAGCCTACAAGAGCGAGGATTTGACCATTTTTTAACGCCGGATGTCCTTCCAGAGCAGAAAATGAATCAACTTCCTGTTTGGAGCGCGTTTCGAACCCGTGTTACACCATATTCTGTGACCACTGTATATTGTAACCATAGGGGGCGGTGTTGCATGAACTGTTGCAGGTCACAGAATGCGGTGTAACACCGGGTCCAATCGACCAAACCAGAACCAGCTTCCTCTGACCTTGTTTCACAAATAAAAGGCAAAAAATATTAATTTCTAAACCTATAAAAACCTATTAACATATTAATCTCTAAAACTAAACCTAATGCGCAGCACCACAGGCGGTGGTGCGGGGTGGTCAACCGCCCCACTGTTTTTAGTTTCGTTTTTGACGTGCCGCACATTTTTTTCACTTTTGCAGCTTAATAATAATAACTAACAGTTTTGGGTTTCCTGTGACTTATTTGCTGTAAGATAAATGGTAGGAGCATAATATATGCTCCCAATGCGGTGCATGTGTACCACATGCGGTGCAAATGACAATAAAGATTCTCTGACTCTCTGACTCAATGTTTTGTAGGTCTTTTTTTGTAAATTAAAAATTACTTCTTCTTTTTTTGCGGTTTTAATTAATTAATTATTTTTTGCATCTTGAGATCCTATGACATCATCAACTACTCGAGCTCTACTCGAGTATTATTATGTTAATGTCGAGTTTTAAAATTATGTACTCATTCAACCCCTACTCCTGACTGCTGTCTACTGCAGGTAAGATACTGAATCTTTAGAACCTCTACACAGGATTGACTTAAAAAAGCAGAACTACCCCTTTAATAAAGCACAATAGTAGTCTCCCCCCCCCCCCCAAAAAAAAAGATTGAATTGATTGAATGGCAAGAATACTTGAAATTCTCATAAAATTTAATAAATTTGGTAAATGACAGTGGAGACAACATAAGTGATTTAACATTTTTAAAAGCATATTGAGTGTTTTGATGCTAACATATCCCACTGTTGTTAACCTAATAGGTCACAATGAACGTTTATTAGTTGGAGTTTCTTCCCTAAACTTTCAGGACAAAGTGACAGTTTTAAAAATCATATAACATAATTTTTAATCATTTTGATGTTTTTCATGTCACTTTCCCATCTCATCAAATGGACCGTTGTATGTTTTAATATCGTCAGGTGTGTGACGTCCAGTCCAGGTCAGCAGCAGGTGACTTTAGCTCTTGTGTTGGGTTTTATTGCCTGCTGTGATCAAGATGTTAATATTCAACCTGCTTCACATGATGTTTTAATGGCGGAACAGGAAGTGGTTATCCTATCAGGTCTAAGTTCACACTAGTTGCTGCAGACATGGCTGAGGATTGAACCTGAACAGTGATGTCACGGACTGCACCAGGAAGGACCGACAGCTTTACAGGCCTTTGTTTTCTTACTTTCATTTTAACCGTACTGGGACGGATGGTATCAGCAGTCTGGTAAGCAGTCGTTTGAATTTATTTTACTAATCTCTGCTGGTTTATTGTCGTGTTGCTGCCCGACTGCAAAGATAGAAGCTGCTGTTGGAGCTGAACGCAACGTGTTTTACTCCAACACAGTCTCTGCTAATAAAGGATTTAGGAAACTCACTGCTTTGTTGATTTAATAAGAAATTAAACAGGCTATTCTTTGGATTTATGAACATAATGTGTTTTTTTTGTTTTGTATATTATTTTCAGCTGTAAATTTTGAGCAATGCTCGTCTGTGGTTCTTGAGCCTCAAACCGATTCATGCGTTCATGAATGTGTTGGGGCGGGGGTCACATGTGATGAGCAGGTGAACAGAGCAAGAGGAGGAAGTTAAATAAACGGACAATCTTTGATGGCGCACACACAGGAACAGAAAGTGAAACTTTCCATTTTGTAGACGTCTGATGCGTCTTCTCAGAAGCTGGTTCCTCTCCCAGAGAGGGAAAACAGCTACAGATAAAAACAGAAAGAAGAGGAAGCAAAGTGAACCTGATAAATGAATAATTCAGAGAAGAAGAAAGGAAAAAGTAGAAAGTTCACCTTCATCTCTCTTTTAATGTCACACTGCAGCTTCACGTTTGTGTCAGCACCAATAAGGAGAGAGGCAAAGAAATGTGATCCGTATGGCTTGTTTAAATTAAACATGGATGAAAAAAATCAAATCTTATCTGAACTGGAACAACTGCTGCTTTACAGCCGCGCACGCTGATGGTAAATATCATTTTTCATATCTCAAGATTTCACGCTGACGTGCAGGTGTATTAAACAACCATGGCATCAAGTATAACTTTTTAAATTATGAAGAAACTGTTTTTTATTCTTTTTCGCAGCTGATGCTAAAAAAGCAATAAAATTTTTACCCACTTTGAGACGAATAATCAAATCCAGAGTAGCAGAATAACCTTCCCACACACCCATTTATCTACAATAAAACATTTATTTGAAAAACATTTGAGTAAACAGGCCTGCTCATCTTGAATTCAAAATATTTCTTATTGTCCATCCAATCACACCAAAATGTCCCAAAGACTTGAACACACCATTTTAATACAGCATGTGTTTTACAGCCAGCACGTTATGAAGCAAGCTGGTGTACACAGACACACCACTGATTAAATAAATATGTTGTTTGATTCATATTAAAATATTATTCCAAAGGGGTGTTTCATAATCCTGCAGGTCCAAGCACAGGTTGCATGTGGAATGGCATCTGCCATAAAAAATTAGCAAATTCAAAACAAAAAATAATGCATATTATTATTATTCCAAAGTAAAAGCTCTCATTTTGGATTAGTGCCATGAGGGCTGATGATGCAGAGATGCAATGTTGCATCACAGTCTCAGAATGTACTTGTCTGCTCTTTATGTTTTGTTACTTGCTGCTACATTGAGGTGGTATCACACCGGGCTGCAACTGAACAGTCGTCATGAGAGTCGCCTGGACGTTTGTGATTTTTGCAGTTCTCTGCTTCCTCACATTAGCTTTAATTTATTTTATTTTACCAGGAAGAAATCCACTGAGATCCACTTTTACATGGATGTCCTGGGCAGAAGCACACAGTCCTGTTGCACGAGATGTGCAAAATTGTGTTCAGCAACTTTTCTCTTTAAATAGTCAGCGTTATGAACGTAGGACATCTGCAGTGGCAGGTTCAAAATGAGCCACGTTGGTGTAATTGGGCGGAGGTGGGCAACAAAGTGTTGTGCACTACCAAGAATGCAGTTTGATGAGTCATCGTTATTAAAAATAATCTCATTAAGGCCTCATTAATCACTGGTTGTCAATGCTCAGAGTTCAGCAAGACTGCAATGGAAAATTCTGATTCTGATTACTTTTTTACAGACACACACGTCAATGTCAATTTATTTACATAGCACATGAAAAAAAGTTAACCAAAGTGCTTTAATATGAACAAGAAACATCTTGTGTCACTCAGGATGCACATTAAAGTTAATAAAATACAATGAAAATCAGCTCTAGCTGGTTCTCAAACTCTGCCTGGACCAAACGCCCAGAAAAAGATGAGTCTCGAGCAAAGATTTAAAAGTCTGTCTTTAAAGGAGACCAAATATTGGTTTTATAAATTTTTATGGTATGTCTGTGCTATCCAGACCATGTTCATTCAATTTAATGCACAAAATAATTCTTAGATAATAAAATATCCCCTTTCTAGTTGTGCCTTTTCTCACTTCCGTTCTGAACAGGCTGTTTATGATAAGGCCACGCCCTTCAAAAATCTGTTTACATTAACTCCACCCTCCAAAGGGGACCCTGAGTCAGACCCAGAGGCAGACGCCATTTTGAGCAGGGCAAATGAGGCGCTGACGTGTCGCGTAGGCCGCTGAGAAACATCCATAAGTTCACCCTCCATGTTAAAAACTCTTTGTCTGACTCTTCGAAAACAAGCAATATGATCAGATAACCTGTTCCACAGTTTTGAAGCAGCAACCACAAAAGCCCGATCACCTCTGGACTTCACTTCATATGCTCATAAACTTTACAAAAGGATTAAAAAGAAAACATATTGCACAGAAACAAACAAATGGAGATGAACATATTACATAAATTACGTATTTTCTCACCCACTTTTAGCCATCTTTAGTCTCCATCTAATCACCAACTCAATTTAATTCAGTTTATTTATATTAAAAAATCACCAATGTTATTAATTGAAAACGGTTGCGATGTTGGGGAAAAAGCTGTCTGTTAAGACTAATTCCTATCGTCTGTCGCCGTCAAAACAGAAGTTATCGCAGGGCACTGAGCAAAAACATTCACATACATTAAAAATGGCAATAAGTAAAAAGTTCTCTGTGTAAGGAAGGAAGCCACTGCAGCCTTTTGACATACCAACTCCAGGATGAAGCCATTAAACCTTTAAGGTTTTTAACAAACACAATTGTCAGTATGGCCTTTGTCCAAGGTTTTTGAGTAAAATCAGAGTAATATGAAATCAAAAACTTTGCAGTGGTTTTGCCACAAACAACCTATGGAAATTAACTGGTCCATCCCTATTAAAAAATATAAATAAATAAATGAAAAGTGTGAGAGAGCAGCCCAAACACATCTCTGCCAGGATACTGACTGTCTTTGATTGTTGGATTGACAGGGGCTGATCAATGATTTCAGCACAGTGCCATCCCTTCTATATTGGAGCAATTAAAAGTCTTGTTTTAAACATGCAGCAGCACATTTATTACATACTGTCCATTATGACTGACAAGAAAGGAAAAATGACAAGATGGTATGAAATGAATTGGACTCTACAGGAAGTCCCCGACTTACAAACGAGTTCCGCACCTAAGGACCATTCGTAGGTCGATTTTGCCGTAAGTCGGAGCCCACCCGAGCCACCGCTGCCTGCACGTATATGTATGTTACTGTACAGTTAGACGCACTTTGCCTATCCTAACACACCTAACACACCTGTGCATACAGTAATTACATGTACAGTATCACATGTAAATAAATGAATAAATAAAAAATATAATTTCTTACTTTGAGCTGGTCAAAGCCTGCCTTTGTCTTTTAGCATTAGCTCTTGCACGTCCGAGCTCCCCAGCTTCGTGTTCCACACGCGCACACGCAGTCCAAACTGTTTACAAGAAGGACTGTTAGCTTGTTAACTTCATACATTTGGAGCCTGAATTTTTTTTTTATAACTTACTGAAAGCCGTTTCTCCGCGATGTTCGTCCATCCAAAACAAGCTGCTCCGCGTTAGCCTATGTTAGGCCCCGCCATTAGCAGCACTCGTTAGCTCCTGCATTAGCTGCGTGGTTAGCCCAGGCCATGAGCTGCTGTTGTCGGGCGGCATCGAGCAATCCGCGGCTTCTGCTCCGGGCCTGAGACATCCGCAGAGTTCAGCGAGTGTTTCCAGCTAATTTATCCGTATGAGGCAACCCTGATCAGACACACGGTTCTCCAGAACCAGCTGGCAGGAGCCGATAATGGCGGACCTCACTTGACCGTACTTGGGGACCGTAAAATGGCGGACACGGATGCATTTCCGGAAACGTCCGGAAGTCGCGCAAATACGCTTAAAATTGTAATAAAACATAATTATAATAATTATACTTTATTTATAAAGCCATTAAAAACAACCACAGCTGCAACAAAGTGCTGTACACATGAAATTAAGAACATTTAAACACACACAATTTTTTTTTCATATTTTTATTAAATATGATACGTTCGCATGTCTGAGTTGCAGTAACTCGAGGACTCCCTGTATTTTGAATTTTGACATTCATGTCCATAAAGTTGTTAAAGCGTTCCAGTCGTTCACGTGTCTGGTCGTATGGTCACCATCTCTTAACGGTTCTCCTTCAGCAGGACATGTGAGAAGGCTGTGTTTTTCTTCTGCAGACGAGGCTCATTGAACTCCTACGCTAATTTTATTAGTTACCTGTGCCTGGAGGGGGTGCAGTCTGTCTCCAGTGTCCTCCACAGCCACACACACACACACTGAGCGTGCGTTTGTGATTCCTTCTTGCAGATGCAGACACAAAGTGTAGGCGGTGTCCCCTGTTGGTTAACAGCCACCCCTTGCTAGTCCTCTTGATAGTTATGGGGGTTTTCTTTAATTTCAGCTGTGCTTGAGGTGCAACGTCTGTGTGTGATCTTGAATATCAATGACTTCCTCCTCGCTGTCCCGTTCTGTGCTCGGGATGCTCGGCTGGAACCCCTGGCAGCGCCCGTGAAAAATATTCAGCGTGCAAGGCAACTTCAAAGGTAGCACGCTCCGTGATGAGCGTATCTGAGGAGACACGAGGCGAGGGGGGGGGGAGTGCTGATAATCTGAAAGTGGGGGTCGCCTGCAAACTCTCAGGTGAGCCGAGGATTCTCCAAATGGTACCAGCAGTCACATTAATTCTGTCTGCCGCTCCCCTCGGCCTCTGCGTGGCTTCAGTCATGTTTCCGTTTGCCCCATTTCATCATCTTCTTCATGTCCTCTATAAGTCCCATTTGATCTTTTCACTAAAGGGAACGGCGGTCTTTTATCTAACCCATTTTCACTTCCAATTTCTTCCTCCGTGCTTCCTGACAGTCACTCACCCTGCAGCCTCCCTGTATGACCCCGGCTGCAGGTGCATGCTGGGAGGGAGATGTTCGTGAAATAATGGACAGCATGTTATTTCTTTCTTTCACTTTGCTGTCTCTGTGCTCTTGTACTCTGGTTGGGTCTTGTTTCTTGGCCCTCCGCTGTCTTGTGGAAGGAAGTGTCAGAGAGATGGAACAGCCTCAGGGAAACAAGAGGAAACTGGTTTTCCTTCTTGGAATGAGCAGCCTCGACTCCGCTGGACGTTACTTCCACCCAGCTTCCATCATCCCCGCTTTCATCTTTCCTTTCTTCTTGTGTCTCATGTGCCCACGTTTATTTTCTTGATCTTAAAAAAGAGTGTAAGGAATACTTTTTCCAGTTTTTTCTTCCCACTATTTTTTCCTCCTCAAAAAATGTAATCTAAAGTCAAATTTGGTATTTGATTCAAAAAATCTAAGCTCATTTGTCTCTGTGCTGAATTCACTTTAACGTTGACTTCTTAAGCTGCAGCGACCCTCAGACTGATACCCAGGCTGCAGAACTACCGGACGGTGTTTTCTTGCTGCAACAAATGCTTTTTAAGTCTCTTTGAAAGAGCCAGTAGAGACAATACTAAAGTGATTTACTGTGTTTTGCATGAAAATGAAAAACAAAGTAGCCTACTGCTTTAAACGTATTAAAAAATTATCCATTCCCTTTCCACTTCTTCCTTGCCCATATCCAGCAGTTACTGTGCGAGAGACGAGGGACACCCAGGACAGGTCTCCAGTCCATCACAGGGACACATAGAGACAATAATAATAATAATAATATTTTGTCATCTGTGTATGTTCCCATACTTGACAGACGAAATTGGTCTTCTGCATTTAACCCAACCACCACCAGGTGGTGCAGTGAGCAGCGTAGTCGCGCTCGGGAAAATAGATGTGCACTCATAGACACCCCAGGATGGTGTGCCGTGGCCGGGGTTCGAACCTGGGTCCTTCGGAAAACAAGTCTGATTCTCTGCCACTACACCATCTTGGCCCCACAAATGACCATTCACTCTCTCACTCACACCAAGAGACAATTTAGAGTTATCAATCAGTCTAACATGCATGTTTTTGGTCTGTGGGAGTAAACTGCAGTACAGTAGTCCCTCGTTTATTGTGGTGGATTACGTTCCGGACCCCCCTCCCCTGCGATAAGTGAAAAACCACAAAGTAGGGTTATTGTATTTCTTTTAGTATTTATATACTTGTACATTTTAAGGCTTTATAAATCCTTCTCACACTCCTGTTCTAAACTCTTAAACCTACATCATTTTAACAACATACGTACAGTAATGTATATGTACAAAGTAGCTACTACATTTTACTCACCAGCTCTGCAGAACAGCAGCAGCTCGGTTATGCTCGGTTCAGGTTCTTCTCTGCTCCGGTCTGTCTTGGTTCCATTTTAGCAGACCTACCCTGCCGGTTCTGGTTGGTTCTCTGGCCCGGAGTAGTAATGGTGGGATGCAGAGAGAACGCCAGACCTACTGGCGGTGTCTCCCCATGAGGACTTAGCCAGCAGCTCTCAGATTGATGAGTCTTCAGGTCCAGTTCTGCTCTGGTTTCCGGTGGATTCCATGTTGCTCTGCAACTGCTGGGCGCCGAAGTCACTGTATGAATAAGGACCCAACTTGTTCTGATCAGATCTAAACTTTCCCTCAAGTATTTCAGCAGAAGGAAACAGGACTTCTGGGCAGGACACTGTTGGTTTCTGGGAAATGTAGTCATTATGAGCGGGACTACAGTGTAGACTTATTAAGAGAAAACTACAAAATGAGCGCGGATGTCCAAAGTGTTTTACTTTTCGTTAACTTTTTACTGTACCATATCCAATACTGTCCCAGTCACATGAGTAATATTAAAGTTGACAATCATGTGTCCTGTTAAAAAAAAATTATTAGTGTTCAATTTTACTTTGAAAAACCATGAAAGAGTGAGCCCGCGAAAGTTGAACCATGAAGTGAAGGACTACTGTACCTGGAGAAAACCCACACGTGCATGGAGAGAACATGTCAACTCCACCTAGTAAGGTCCCCGACCGGGATTCGATCCGGCGACCATCTTGCTGAGAGGCAACAGCTCTACCAACTGCAACACCGTGCCGCCTTGTAAAAAATGTATTTATTTATTTATTTGTACAGTAGTTAAAGAGGAACTAAACTCAAAAATAATTTTCTTATTGTCAAGGACTGTTCACTCTGTCGTCACAAAAGTGGTTCAAGCAGAGCCAATCCCCTGCAGAGATGAGAAGGTCCTCGCTGCAGTTCATACCTTATATGGAAGTGGTACATTGCACTCCGGAAAAGTACTGCAAAGAAGCACATTATAGTTTTTGGAATGGCAATAGTTATTTGTATATTTTAACTTATTTATTCTAGGAATACTTTTCACGTTATCAAAACTATTCATTGTATTTGTTTTCTTATATTGCGATGGAAGAGCAATGCATAGATGCCACGATAGGGCAGTTGTGTAGGTGCGGGATTGGGATCCGACAGACCCAGGTTCGAACCCCGGTCACAGCGTATCTTGTATTATTTTTCTTTTTTTTTTTTATTTACGCCTTTTGTTTCGGATAGATCGGGTGAGTACATAATTATTCTTTGTTGTTGCTTGTTGTTTATTACTAATGTAATTTTAACATTCAGAAACGATAACGGTCTCTCGTCCTGGCCACACCTCCTCGCTCAACACCCACCCGCCTCCCCCTCCTTTGTTGACACACCCACTTTGTTGCATTTTTTGAATTTCGTCTTGGGGCAGAGTTACAGATCCACAGGGAGTTTAGGACCTCTTTAAGTAGTGATAGGATCATCATTAAAAGAAACATGTCAGAATAGAAAGTTGTTTTTGTTGCAGTCTTCATCTCACTTTATTAATGTAGCTCGAATCCATAATTGTTTTCTCCCATAGTTTTTAGGAATTGAAATAGTTTTTTGTTGTTCAAGGACACATTTATGTTAAATCAGACTTTGTACCAAACCCCTGTGAGATGAGCAGAGGAAGATCCTTGTTGGTTGTGTGACTATCCTTCCTTTAAGCTTCACTTCTGGCCTCTGTAACGTTATCGCTGCCACAGGATCTGATCCTTAAAGTTGTTTATTAGCCTCATGACTGAAGCCAGGCTGAAAGTTGTTGTTGGCAGATGAGCTGAGAGCTCTCCTGCTCCTGCACAGTGATGCTGTGATGCTCTGTGCCTCTGCTCAACGGGCGTAGAGGGAGAGATGCTGCCAGGGAGACGTTTTTAATAAATCCTCAGTATGTCCAGAGCCCTGTCTCTATGGTAACGAAAGCTTACATTGTGTATTTTGTGCATGTGTGTTGTGAAACAGTGCTGTGTCTTTTGTGGGGTTTCCTAATTGGCCTGTGTGGGAGGTTTTGTTGTGAACGACTTGGAAAAAACCCCACTCTATTAAAATCTGTTTTAATTTGTTCAGATCTAAATCATGTCAAATGACTTGTTTATAATGTTCATAGTAATAATATTTCACACAGCACAAAGGCACTAAGTCAATTATTCATAAACAGCCTACAGCATATATTTCAGTTGCTTCAGTTCTTGGAGTCTATAAACGTAAACTTGAATTTAATATTTTCAAATAAGGAAATAATTTTCTCAAACACAGTTTTTAGGAAATATTAGGCTTTTGTTTCTTGACAGGAATTCACTTAAATGAATCAAACGTAAAATATAATGTGACAGAGAAATAAACAGAGTACAGTGCAGGCTGACTTGTTATTGGTTCTGCTGCAGAGCCTCCCAGTCTAGTTGTGATGTACTGACTCTAATGCCTCTTTTCCATTAGTACCTTTAGTACGGGTACAGCTCTGTTCGACTAGGCTTGGCACGGTACGAGTTGTGTTTGCTTTCTACTTTTAGAAAACGGTTCTAGTGGGTGGGGTTCAAATTGACGTCACGGGCCTTACCAACTGGTGACGGTAATGCTGGTGGTAAGACCCTGGTTTCAGTACAGGGTGAGAATTTATTTTGAAGTTTCTGGTAAATTAAAAAGAATACAGATTATTAAAATGATCCCCAAAAAAAATAATCCTGCTAATGAACTTTAGTTCACCATTAAATCTCTGATTTACCAGATTTTACAAAAACATATATATTTAAAATGTTAAAGTTTTTCTTCATCATTTTTTTTCTTGTTTTGTGATTTTTTTTACACATGTCAGTTAGAATAAAATTAAACTAAAGGCTGTAACTATTCTTTAAACACCCATCCATCCATTATGTTTTGCTTATTCCGATGTCGGGTCACGGGGGGCAGCAACTTGAGCATGGAGGCCCAGACATCTCTTTCCACAGCTCCAGCTCTTCTGGGAGGACTCCAAGGCGTTCCCAGGCCAACCGAGAGAGATAATCTTTCCAGCGTGTCCTATGTCTTTCCTGGGTCTCCTCCCAGTCTGACATGCCTGAAGCACCTCAATTGGCACCTCTCGATATGGAGGAGTAGTGGTTCTACTCCGAGTCTCTCCTGGATAACAAAACTTCTCACCCTATTTCTAAGGGAGACTCCAGCTACCCTGTGGAGGAAACTCATTTCAACCGCCTGTATCCGTGATCTCATTGTTTCTGTCACTATCCAGAGCTCGTGATCATAGGTGAGGGTAGGAACATGGACTGACAGGTAAACAGAGAGCTTTGCCTTGCAGCTCAGCTCCCTCTTCACCACAATGGACAAGTACAGAGTCCTCAATACTGCAGATGCTGCACCAATCCGTCAATCTCATGCTCCATTCTTCCCTCACCCATGAACAAAATCCCGAGATATTTGAACTCCTCCACTTGAGGCAGAACCTCACCCTCGACCTGGAGAGAGCAATCCACCCTTTTCCGGTTGAGGACCATGATCTCAGATTTGGAGATGCTGATTCTCATCCCAGCCATTAAACAGTCGGATGTAAACCATTCCAGTGAGAGCTAAAGATCACGGCACAATGATGCCAACTGGACCACATCATCTACAAAGAGCAGAGATGGAATCTTGAGGCCACCAAAATGGAAACCCTCCACCCCCTGGCTTATGATCAGATTCTATGACAACAGGCAGCCCTGGTGGAGTCCGACTCCCTCCCTGAAGGGGTCCGACTTACTACCAGCAATGCAAACCAAACTCTTGCACTGCTTGTATAGGAACTGAACAGCCCTAACAATGGGCCACCAATTCCATACTCACAGAGCACCCCCCACAATGTACCCTGAGGCACATGGTCGAAAGCCTTCTCCAAGTCCACAAAACACATGTAGACTGGATGGGCAAACTCCCATGACCCCTCGAGGACCCTAGTGAGGGTAAATAGCTGATCCAGTGTCCCACGGCCAGGATGGAACCCGCACTGTTACTCTTGGATCTGAGATTAGACCAACGATCGGACTCAATTCTCCAGTACCCCTGAATAGACCTTACCAGGGAGGCTAAGGAGAGTGATGACCCTGTAACTGGAGCACACCCTCCGGTCCACCTTTTTGAAGAGGGGAACCACCACCCCAGTCTGCCAATTCAGTGGCACTGCCTCCAATGTCCATGCGGCGTTGCAAAGGTGTGTCAATCAAGACAGCCCCACAACACCCAGAGCCTTAAGGAAAACAGGGCAAATCGTATCCACTCCCGGAGCCTTGCCACCTGGGAGCTTTTTAACTTTATTGGTGACCTCAGCCACAGTTATGGATGAACCCCAAAGTTCCCTGACTCAATTTTCTCCATGGAAGACATGCCAGTGAGATTGAGAAGGTCTGAGAAGTATTCCTTCAACAACAACAACAACACTGGTTGAAGTCAACAGCACCTCACCTTCACTTAACACAGTGTTAGTAAACTGCTGCTTCCCCCTCCTAAGCCACCTGATGTTTTGCCAGAATTTCCTCGGAGCCGACCGAGAGTCTATCAATCCAGTGCCTCACCAAACTCCTCCCACATCCAAGCTTTTGCCTCAGCCACAACCAAGGCTGTTGATTGCAGCTGCCTCCGGAGTCCCAACAGCCAACAAAGCCCGATAGGACTCCTTCTTCAGCTTGACAGCCTCCCTGACCTGGGGTGTCAACATCCAAGTTTGTGGATGGCCACCATAAGAAGCACCGACAACCTTGTGACCACAGCTCAAGACAGCTACCTCAACAAGTGACGTGCAGAACATGGCCCTCTCTGACTCAATGTCCCCCACCTCAGCTAGGATGAGGCTAAAGCTCTCCCGGAGGTGTGAGTTGAAGATCTCTCTGAATCGTTCTTCTGCCAAGCATTCCCAGTAAACCCTCACTACACATTCGGGTCTACCGGGTTTGTCCGGCATCTTCCTCCACCATCTGATCCAACTCACTACCAGGTGCTGAGCTCAGCTCCTCTATTCACCTGAGTGTCCAAAACAAACTGCTACAAATCAGATGACATGGCTATGAAGTCTATCATTGATCTACGACCTAGTGCATCCTGGTGCCAAGTGCACTTATGAACACCCTTATGTTTAAACATGGTGTTCGTGATGGACAAACTATGATTAACACAGAATTCCAACAACAGAACACCGCTCGGCTTAAGATCAGAGAGGCTGTTCCTCCCACTCACACCCCTCCAGGTCACACTGACGTTACCCATGTGGGAATTGAAGTCCCCCAGCAGGATACAGTAGTCCCCAGCTGGCACACCTTTCAGCACCCCTGCCAAAGACTCCAAGAAGGCCGGATACTCTGAACTGCCATTCAGCACATAGGCACAAACAACAGTCAGAGCCATCCCCCCCACATGAAGGCGAAGGGAAGCCACCCTCTCATCTACTGGGGTAAACTACAACACACAGGCTCCAAGTCGGGGGGTCTACAAGTAGACCCACACCAGCTCGATGCCTCTCACCATGGGCAACTCTAGAGTGGAATAAGGTCCAGCTCCTCTCAAGGAGATCCAGAGCTCATGCTGTGTGTCGAGGTGAGCCCAGCTATATGGTAAATGGTAAATGGAGCTTATTTATATAATAATAATAATAATAATTAATTCAATTTATAATGCACTTTTCATTACTGAAAATCTCAAAGTGCTACACATATATGGAATGCTACACACAT
>JBBPBX010036575.1:6529-31408 GCA_038048925.1 Garcialebias charrua | reverse complement strand
CCCAATACTTTGATCATTCCATAGGGTTTTCTGTTCCTCCTGTACTGTATTTTCCGGTCTATAAGTCACAGTTTTTTGCCTAATTTGCATGCCCTGCGACTAATAGAGAGGTGAGACGTGTTTATGGATTTTTCCCCATATTTTTAGACCAATTTTTGGCTCAGATATAACCGTTTTTCATTTTGGCAAACAATGGTGCAGTACCACTTTTTTCCGCTAGGGTACACTGACCGTTCACACCTCATGTGTCCGACGGCAGCCTCCTCTGGTCGGACTGACTCTGTCGCAGCCCGGCCTCCTGCTCTGGAGGTAACTACTGTTAGCTCAGTGATTGTTAGCAAAATAAGTCAAGAACCACAGGACAGATTTTTATCAAACTTACAGAAAGTAATCACTGTAAGGACATTTACAACTGACTAGCTTTATGAGATTTTTGAGCTAAAATTCGATTTATTTATAATTTATTTTTGCAGCACACGCGACGGTTTGGAAGAAGTCAAAGCAAAACAATTTAAATCCAGCTGATTTTACCATTTTGTGAATTTATTAAGGAACGGTTAAGCTCAGGAACCCTCGTGCTATAATGTCAGCTAAGAAATATATTTTTTAAGTGTTTATTTAGCTAAATTTTAAAGAAATAAAGCTGTCTCACCACACGCTTGCACATGGCGAAATACTTTTTTTAATCCAGCTGATTTGACAATTTCGTTCATTTATTAAGGAAAAGTTCAGCTAAGACACATCTTTGCTATAATTTTCAGCAAACAAATAATTGTTTTTACCGTGTTAATCTTGTAAAGTCCTTCCGTGTGCGTTCGCTCCTGTGGCCGCCATTTTCAGCAGGGCAAATGACGCACTGACGCGTCACGGTGACGAATAATAGATGAGACTTAAATAGAGGTGCAACACGTTTATGGATTTTTCCAATTTATTGCCAATAATTGGACAAAGCGACTTATAGAGAGGTGAGACTTATCAGGCGGAAAATACGGTAATCTAATCAGGAAGACGTTACTGTACATGTCAATCTATGTGATTACTGGTAGATAATGTGTTACTTTTAGCATTATGGAGTGTTTGAAGAAATAGGTATAAAAGTAGCAGATCCTTCACTAGGACACTGTTTGTTGTCTCCTGTCGTGGAGCGAAGAGGGGGAATTGGAAATGCACTCCGTCTGTCCATGCTTATTGTTACCATGAGTTGTTGGGAAAAAAGTGATGCACTGACTTGCATTTTAGAGTGTGGCTAAAAATAGGTAACTAGAAAGTTTCAATTTAAAAATTTGGTTGCCACATCAAAATTCAATATGGCTGCCATCATTTATGTACCGGGTATATGTGTTGAACTTATAAGCTTAGCTGATAGCTCAAAAAATATGCAACGTGCCAATGCCAACTTCTTTGTTGTTGTGAGGCTTCATCTAGCAGTAAGGAAGGTCTTTATAAAAATGTGTCTTAATATTTGTTACCTTGTTACCATTTTTCAAACTTGTTCTACATCATGAGGACCAGCTGCTCCTTTTGGGGCCCAAAGCCCGGCCCCCATAAGAATGAGTTTCATCGGTGAGGCAGAGGTTAGGTTGAAAACAAAAGTGTGAATTGAGGATGGGTTAGGTTTAGTGTTAGGTACCGGTATGTACTGTACTGGGGGAGTATGTACTACGGAGTGGAGGCACTGGCACAGAGGTAGAGAAGGTGGGCCTGTGATCGAAAGATTGCCGGTTCAATATCAAAATGTGGGTGGGAAAGATGAAGCACCCACCTGCCTCCACCCTCATTTACCCCACTCTGGGCCCTTGAGCAAGGTCCTTAACCCCCACCATCTGCTCCTCCAGATGCCCTAGAGAGCAGCTCTCTGCTCCACACAGATGGCTGCTGTAGCTCGGTGGTCTGTGGTTGAGTCAGGAAGGGCATCCGGAATAAAAACAATTGCCAAGTCTTCATTTGAGTTAGTTCGCTGTGGCGACCCCTGAGGAAGGGAGCAGCTAAAAGAAGAAACATTATACTGTATACGGTATGTACTGGTAAGGATTAGGTTTAGGGTAACGCCAAAAATACACTACACGCGTTGCAGCTCTGCCCCGCTCCGGTCCGACCTCCGCAGCAAATACACACCCATTATAATCAATGACAGAATTTACACTGGCTCCGCACGGCGGCGGCGAGCTGCGGAGAGCGGACGGCAGTCCGTCAAAATTAGAAATTTTTCTATTTCTGCCGGATGACGGAGCTGTGCCGGAGTCAACTTTTGAAGATTACGTCGCACCAACAGGAAAAGGAACGAGCACAACTTCCGTATTTACAAAATAAAATCACCACGGGCGGACTAATCCTAGCTCTATACGGATTTATTTGTACAAAAATGCTGTCAAACTATCATTTATGACTATTCTATGACTAAACTATTATATTTATGACTATGACTACACCTAATAACGCAATACAAGAAATAAAAAATAAATAAGTATTTTATTCTGAAATGTAAACATCACTTCCTGTTGCTCAAACCATGTCCTGTCGCTTATTTACGAGAGAAGATCAAGGCAGCCTTTACAGTTGTTCTCTTTCTTCCACCGAGTGAATTGTTTTGTTCTGACTTCATTATTTATCACTTGATTTATCGCGCAATCTCGCAATTCCCGCGCATGCGTCTTGGAGCGGCGCATCCACTCGGACCTGAGCTGAGCGGAGGCAGTGGACTTTGGACTCGCTCAGCTGCGACCTGCGGAGCGGGGCGGAGCGGAGCCGCGTGTAGTGTATTTTTGGGGTAAGGGTCAGGGTTAGGCTATAGAAATGAATGAAACATGAGTGGAAGTCAATGCAAAGTCCCTGTAAAGATAGAAAGACACACTTGGGTGAGTGTGAATATGTAAACTGGTCACCTCAATAATTTGACAAAACTGTCTTTCTAGTTTTTAAATACTTTAAAAGTATAGTTTCCTCAAATGATTGGGGTGGCTGAAAATTCAATCAGTGGTGGCCATGGTCACCATTATCCCCCCTCTGGCTTCTCCGTTGCACCTGGTGGTAGATAATATTGCTCACCAGGACCCGTCACTGTGCAACCTCAAACATTATGTAAGTCCAGTGGAACATCCATCCATCCATTATCTTTTACCTGCTTCTTCCATTTTGGGTCACGGGGGTCATCGGTGCCCATGTTGAGCCATCACTGTGCGAGGAGCGGGATACACCCTGGACAGGTCTCCCGTCCATCACAGAGACACATAGACAAACAACCATTCTCTCTCTCACTCACACCCAGAGACAAGTTTAGAGTTAACCAGTCAGTCTAACATACATGTTTTTAGACTGTGGGAGGAAACTGGTGTACCCGGAGGAAACCCACGCATGCACGGAGAGAACATGCAAACTCCACCCAGAAAGGCCCCTGGACCGGGATTTGAACCAGGGACCTGCTTGCTGAGAGGCAGCAGCTCTACCAGTTGTGCCTCCAGTGGAACATCCTGATCTCACGTTCCCTCTTCAGTTGTACTTCAGAAACGTTTGAATAACTCGTCTGAAAATCTGCAAACGTTCAGTACTGATGCCCTCAGCGATGGGGGACATGGCATCGTTGTCTGTTGCTGTCCTCCATAGTCCTCAGTTTTTTTATTTCGTCTTGGCACTGACTGAGTGTTCGGTTTGTAAATAAGCAAGCAGCGAAACTTTAGCTTCAACCTTCTCTAAGTGCCTCAATTAGCTAATGTGTGCGTGTTTTGTCAGCTTGAACCTGTGTTTATGCTTGGGCACGCACTTTGGTCCTCCTCAGAGTTGGAGTTACGGTTAAAGCAGAGACTAATTTGAGTGAGGGGCTGGGAGGGAGTGGTGCTGGGGGGGGNGGGTATTGTTGAACGCAAGAGAAAATAGGACTATCAGTTCCACTCAGATAACCCTAGCTGTCATTGGACCTCGAGCCAAGTGGTGACCTCAGGGGCTTGAACTCTCTTGGTCATGTGACTAAGCAATAAAGTGACCAGTGGTGTTGCTGGGCTCCGACTGTGGCCAGAGAGAGACGGGCTGTCGTGGACGGAGGCTGCTGGGAGGGAGAGCAGAGAAAGATTCATAAGAAAACCAGTCATGAGGAGAGCAGGCAGCTTGTGCTTTAGCTGGGTCCATGCTTGAATGACTGGGAGAAGCATGAAATGGATACATGGCAAGGTAAGGGCGTCCAGCTGGAAGGCTGCTGTTTTCTTTGAAATGGCCACACCAGCCATAAATAGATTTCAATGAGAGAGGGTGGAGGTGGGGGTGATTCAATAGTAACTCTTTCACTGACTTAATCCTTTACTTTTTGGTTAAAGAGTGTTTGTTTGACTGAGGTGGAACATTTTGACTGGTCTACAGAGTCTGCTCAGCCTCGTAATGATGACTGCAGTTTAACACCAGCTGTTGTTTGTTTGTTTGTTTGTTTGTGGGGACATTAGAGAAAATATTGTTACCTAAAAATATGTATGAACTCTGTAATGAATGTGGTTTGTTTGATGCAGTTTATAAATGTGTGCTTCAGATGTTGTTGTGACTAATAACTTATATTTCATACTTGGATCATGTAACCCTATCAACAAACACTTGGTATTCGTTTCATTGGTGCGGTCAGTTGATTGGAAACCTGTTTGCTTTATTTTTCATGATTTGGATCCAAACGCTGTGTTTTGGTGTGTTTCATGTTGCTCTGTAATATTAAGAATATGCTGCGATGGCATTCACCTTTTTTGGCAGTTTTCACATCACTGTCCCACCCACCACACCGCCCCTCCCTCCCTGCCCCTTGTATTGCAGGAATTTGGAATGTGATCCCTCCTCTTTAGATTTACCCCACATGGCAAAGCAACACATCCAATCAACACAGTTTTCTGGACTTTTAGTGCTTTATTTTATTATTTCTTCCTTTAAATTCATTTTGAGAGTTTGGAGCTTGCAGCCTCTTACTCTGTGCTTTTTGCTTCTCCTTGGAGGAAGAGCATGTGTAAGGAACCATTTTACTGTATTCACCCCTCCCCCTCTTGTTAATCCCTCCACCAGCAGCTTGTTTGTTTGTGCTGCAGATGAAGGAGTGTTAACTTCAGGCCATCATGCTGCACCTCCACCTGGGCACCTTCTGTTGTCACGCTGACTCGTGTGTCAGGCGGAGTCAGTTCGGCATAAAAGGCTCAAATGAGTTCTGGTTGTTTCTGTGGATGTGGATTTTTTTTTTGTGTGTGTGTGTGTGTGGGGGGGGGGGGTAAATCAATGTGTGAAGATCAATAGTAGCAGTGGGTGGAGGTCAGGGACTTCTGCGACTGTAGGACTAGCTTATAAATAGCCATTGACAGAAGTGGCCCATTCCTGCTGTGCACACTGTTTCCCGGGAACATCTCCATGTGAGCGGCCCCGGCTGCGTCAAACCAAACCATCAGGTCCATCATGTTGCAGATCTTTGTCTTTCAAGGGTGTGTTGTTTCAACTGCACCCTTCCCCCCAGCACAAACAAGCACACGCAGCTACAAGATTCAACTATTTGATCCAATCTAGTTTGTGTTTTCATCATTGCTCCTGTCGGCTTCACTTACGTCAATTCTACATTTCTGATTATGGTTTGCTACATATTTGCATTTATTTAGTTTTTTTCTTATAAAACCCGAATATTTAAGACTCCACATTCACTAGTTGTGTTTTTATTAAACCAACAGAAGGGTCATAAAACTTAGTGTGGTTTTATTTTGACAGTTCTCTCAGGACCTTCACAGGTTTGAAATCAGAAGAGTACTAAAGTAAAGTTTATGTTGTCATTTTAATTGGGACCATTTTAAAATAAATCCCATGGATTGTTCAACACATAAAACTTTATTTATATTGAATTGTATTTATTTATTTATTGTTTTGTCTTTTGGGTAAAGAAAATACAATATATCATACCAGTTTATTTATGGAGCACTTAAAACAGTGACAAGGCCAACCAAAGTGCTGTACAAACAAAGTAAAACAGGCAACACACACAATGAAGTACAAAAAATAGACATAAAAACATTGCAGATAATAAATAAAACGACCAAACACATATCAGCTGGTGATGAAAGCAACAGAATAGTAATGGTCTTTAAACGGGATTTGAAAACCGAGAGGGAGGGGGCCTGTCTGACGAGCAGAGGTAACTCGTTCCAAAGTCTTGGTCCTGCTACAGAGAACGCCCGGTCACCTCTGTGTTTAAGACGAGTTTCTGGAACTGTTAGAAGTAACTGATCCGCTGACCTCAAAGCACGTGGTGGGACATTCAACTGTAGCAAATCAGAGAGATAGGCGGGGGTGAGACTGTTCAGCGATTTGTAGACATATAGGAGAATTTTGAACTGGATTCGAAGATGAACTGGTAACCAGTACAGGGAGGCAGTGCAGGGAAGCTAAGACTGGTGTAATGTGCTCTCTTTTGCCTGTACTGGTTAAAAATTGGGCTTCTGCGTTCTGGACCAGTTGTAAACGTGCAATGGTGGTCTGACTGATACCAAACAGGAGTGAATAGACTATATGCCACGGACTTCTGTTCCAGCACTTCCGCATACATTACCCGGACGGCGCACTTCCGGTTAGCGGGAATGACTCGAACATAAATGAGTAAATACAATTAATAAAACATATACATACACACCAATAATAACTCTATAAATCTATATAAATCAATAGCGACGTTTCCCCTTCGGATAGCCGCGATCCATTGTCGCCCAAACCCCCCCTCGGCGGGGGAACGGAACAGCTGTACCCACCGGTGAGCGGACAAAACGGAACTCACTTGTAGTGCCAGTGGCTCGCAGCCGCTTTCCATTTCGGGTCGTTGTCATGGTCTGCTACTAGGAGCTAACGCTAACAACAACGGCAGTGGATAGGAACCGGAAGTGGCAATGTGGGTTGCATTTTACCGGAAGTACGTCACGACCCCCCGTGGCATATAGTCTATTGCAGTAATCAAGCCTAGATGTAATAAATGTGTGTACCGTAATTTCCACCTGATAGATCGCACCTTTCTATAAGTCACTTGGTCCAATTATTGGCACAAATTGGAAAAATACATAAACAGATCGCACCTTTATTTAGGTTGCATCTATTATGCGTCACCGCTACGCGACGCGTCAGCGCCTCATTTGCCCTGCTGAAAATGGCGGCCACAGAAGCGAGCGAGCATGGAAGGACTTTACAAGATTAACACGGTAAAAACAATTATTTGTTTGCTAAAAATTATAGCTGACATTATAGCACAAGGGTTCCTGAGCTTAACCGTTCCTTAATAAATTCACGAAATGGTCAAATCTGCTGGATTTAAATTGTTTCGCTTTGACGTCTTCCAAACGGTCGCGTGCACTGCGAAAATAAATTATAAATAAATCAAATTTATCTCAAATGTCTCATACAGGTCACAGTTTGTAAATGAAACCCAAATAATTACATTCTGTAAGTTTGAAAAAAATCTGTCCTGTGGATCTGAGTTATTTATCTAAATAGTATCCGTTTAGGTAGCTACCGCTAACAACAAACAACATGCTAAAAGATCGATTTTTAAAAAAATCTCAAACATCTCATAAAGCTAGTCACTTGTAAATGTCCATACAGTGATTACTTTATGTAAGTTTTATAAAAATCTGTCCTGTGGCTCTTGACCTATCTTGCTAACAAACACAGCTAACAAACACAGCTAACAGTAGTTACCTCCAGAGCAGGAGGCCGGGCAGTGACAGAGTAAGTCCGACCAGAGGAGGCCTTCTTCGGACACATGAGGTGGGAACGGTCGGTGTACCCTAGCGACCAAAAGTGGAACTGCACGATTTTTTGCCAAAATGAAAAATGGTCATATCTGAGCCAAAATTGGTCTAAAAATATGGGAAAAAATCCATAAACAGGTCTCACCTCTCTATAGGTCGCAGGGCATGCAAATTAGGCAGAAAACTGCAACCTATAGTCCGGAAAATACAAGTCGCTTTGTCCAATTATCGTCAATAAATTGGAAAAATCCATAAACAGGTTGCACCTTTATATAAGTCGCATCTATTATGCGTCACCGCTACGCGACATGTCAGCGCGTCATTTGCCCTGCTGAAAATGACGACCACAGAAGCATGCATGGAAGGACTTTTCACAAGATTAACACAGTAAAAACTAGGGGTGTAACGGTACGCTAAAATCACATTTCGGTTCGGTTCAATTACAAGGAGGGCTCGGTTCGGTTTTTTTTCGGTACAAAAAAATAAAATTAAAATAAAGACTTATAAAACATTTATTTTGAAAATATGCCAAGTAAACAATATGTTTATATAAAAATAAATAAAAGTGACCCATTTGGATGACATTTAAAATAAAAGGCATTCTTTACAATAAATAAACTATACTAACAACTAATAAAAATCTTAATAAATACAATAACAGTCAGAACCAGAACAACAAGCAGCAACAGACTGTTTACAATCTAACAAATCAATTTTATAGTGTTTGTCCAAAAATACCAACTTGTCCACATGTTCTGCCAAAAGCACAGATCTAGTTCCAGTGAATATCTTCAGTGGTGGAGAAAATTATCTCAATAACAACAGTAGCAGCAGTGTGGCTGTATTTGTCTTCATTACTTACAACCTCTTCTTGGACCTGCTCCTCCAGGTGGGACAGGTCCCTGGAAGAGGACCAGACTTAGCTTTTTTAGGTTTTTCTACCTGGATTATTGAGCATGTATCAGGGTGTCCCTGGAAAAGTTCAGCATTCAGTCACACACTTCTACTGGAGGTGATTATTTCCCTGAAGAGGAAGGTCAACTGCTAATTGTCCCAGACTGGAAATAAAACAAAGAGGTAAAAAATTAACTTTAAATTTAAAAAAGTTAAATAGATAATAATATTAATAAAACAACAATACCTCTTCTTGAACGGTTGTTATGAGGTGGTTAAATCTCTCGGCCATCATCATCATCATGGCAGGGCTTTAATCAGCTCCCAGGCTTGTTGACATCAGTTTTAGTTGTTTCATAAAGTGATGAACTTTTTTTGTCTGAAGTGTTGACATGATGGATGTTGTAGTGGATCTCACGAACTTTAAGTTTTTGCTTTTAGAAGAGACATTCACATTGGGATGATGTTTCAAGTCCGTTACAAAGTTAGACGTGTTGAAAAAAAAACCGTGTTGCAACTGTAGTTCTAATCTTGTTGGTTCTCTCTTGGCGGAGCGCTCTGCTTATCTACACGTCTGCACCAAACGTCCACACACAGCATGAGACCGCAGCGAGAAGCTAACCTGCTAAAAGCTGCGCGTGTGTCAAGATAATAGCGCCGTGTTGCAACACGCCTAGGAACTTTTAGTTCTGCGGTGCATATATCCCCCGTTAAAAACGTTTAATGAGTGAAAAAATAACCGAAACGATACGCAGGTGGACCGAACCGAACGTGATGTACCGAAATGATTCGGTACACCCACGTGTACCGTTACATGCCTAGTAAAAACAATTATTTGTCTGCTGAAAATTATAGCAAACATGTTTCTTAGCTTAACCGTTCCTTAATAAATTCATGTAATGGTCAAATCTGCTGGATTTAAATTTTTTCGCTTTGAAAAATTACAAGGAAAAACAATGAGGCTAACCGCAACACATTTACATCTATAAAACGTCAAATTTGATCTCAAATAACTCCAACAGCTAACAGTTTGTAAATGTACATCTAGTGATTACTTTCTGTAAGTTTGAAAAAAATCTGCTGTGTGGTTTATGAGCTATTTGCTCAAACGTACAAGGAAAAATCAACAAAGCTAACCGCAACACATTTACGTCTATAAAACATTGCATTTTATCTCAAACATCTCATAAAGCTAATCAGTTGTAAATATCCATCTAGTGATTATGTTCTGTAAAAAGGCCCCGGCAGAGCTCTGCGTAAGGCAGTACGCCGCTGTATGTCGTACGTACGCAGAGGCACAAGCGTAGCCCCGCAGGGCATGAACGCGCAAAGCTCAAATTTTACGACCGCGTACGCGAAGCGCGTTGTCTCATAATAAACTGCCCGGCGCCGGACTGTTTTGTATGAGACACAAATGTATTAAATTCCCCTTCTTCATCGCTGATCTGGACTTTTCTTTTGTTTTTCTGCCAAAAGTCAAGTGATCGCATCGCTTCCTCCTCCGTTGCTCCATGACTGAAATGATGAGAAATGAATGAATTTGTCACGAGCGAATTAAAGTCGGGTCCTACCTGGCTGCGGGAGGTTCTAAACATTTCCTGGTGGGCTGTGGGCTGCAGGACCAGCGCTCCCTGTTTTTATTTTTTAGAACTTTTTATTAACATATAAAGTTTAGAACACCGCAGCGGCTGCAGCCTGACAGCTCGTGCCTTTTTTCCCCCCCCACAGGACCTGTCAATCAATTCAGTAGGCGTGTCAGCAAATGACCAATCAGCGACCTAATTTTTTCTCGTAGGTAAACGCTCTGCGCGCAGCTTCTCAAATTACGACAAGAATTTGGAGCGAAAACGCGAGCATTTAACGTGAGAACGAACGCAGAGCTGTGCTGGTGAACGCGTGCGCACAGAACACGCGCGTAGAACGGCGTACAGGCCGTATGCAGAGCTCTGCCTGGGCCTTTTCTGTCATGTGGTTCTTGACCTATTTTGCTAACAAACACTGAGCTAACAGTGAAGTAGCTAGTTCATACCTCCAGAGCAGGAGGCCGGGCTGTGACAGAGTGAATCCGACCAGAGGAGGCTCTCGTCGGACACATGAGGTGGGAACGGTTGGTGTACCCTAGAGGCCGAAAGTGGTACTGCACCATTTTTGCCAAAATGGAAAAACGGTCAAATCTCAGCCAAAAATTGGTCTAAAAATATGGGAAAAAATCCATAAACAAGTCTCACCTCTCTATAAGTCACGGGGCATGCAAATTAGACAAAAAGGTGCGACTTTTAGTCCGGAAATATTACTGTCTCCAGGATATTTTTGGACAATATGAGCTTCAGCTAAGACAGTCGCCTCAGCTGGAAAAAACAGGATTTAACAATCATGTTTACATGACTGTTGAGTTTCATGGAAGGATCCATTATCACTCCCAGATTTGTGACTTTTATTAGTAACAATATCTGATCATTTTCTTCTTCTTATAATTTTCTTCCTTTCATTATTTTGTGCAATCTATTGGGAAGTATAATAAATTAAATTCTTAAGTTAATCAATTAAAATGGTGTAAATGCAGCAATCACAAAACCCAGAGGAGGAGGAATACTTTGCTTATTTCATCAGACTGGAGCTTCAAAGACATTTATTGTTTTTAAAGAAAATTAAAATGTTGAAGTCAAAAAGTAAATTTAGGCCAAATCTGTTGGAGCACTGGGAACAGTGGGTTGTTGACCCTCCATTGTTTTGTAATTCTAGCCCAGTGTGTCTGTACAAAAAAACTATGTGCATTTGGAAATGTGACGTTTCTATTTGATTTGGCCACAAATACTTCAGTGTTTGAACTTTGTGGGGCAGCACGGTGGTGCAGATGGTAGAGCTGCTGCCTCTCAGCGAGAAGGTTGTTGGTTCAAATCCTTGTCCAGGGGCCCCTCTGGGTGGAGTTTGCACGTTCTCTCTGTGCATGTGTGGGTTTTCTTCAGGTACTCCGGTTTCCTCCCACAAACCAAAAACATGCATGTTAGACTGACTGGTGACTTTAAAATTGTCCCTGAGTGAGAGAGTGAAGGGTTCTTTGTCTTGTTTGTCTGTATGTGTCCTTGTGATGGACTGGAGACCTGTCCAGGGTGTCCCCCACTTCTCACACAGTGATTGCTGGACATGGGCACCGGCATCCCCTGTGACCCTGAATGAATGAATGGATGGATGGATGCAACTGGTCTGAATGACAATCGGCCAGTAGCCCTCACTCCGATAGTCGCTAAAGGCTTCAAAAATCTGGTCATGACCCACATCAAAACAACCGTCAACATCACCGAGGACCCTCATCAGTATGCAGCGAGAACCGATCAGCAGAGGATGCAATCTCCTCTGTGGTCCATACTGCTCTCACCCACCTGGATCAGAAGGACTCATACATCTGTCTGCTCTTTGTGGACTTCACATCTGCCTTCAACACCATGATCCCCCAAACTCTGATGAACAAACTATCCACACTTGGACTAAGCCCCTCCGTTTGTAACTGGGTACTAGACTTCTTAACAAACAGACCACAGTCCGTGAAGATCCACAACTTCTCCTCCTCCACCATAACCCTCAGCACTGGCTCTCCTCAAGGATGTGTGTTGAGCCCTCTTCTGTTCACTCTGCTCACATATGATTGTACAGCCACACATCCAGGCTGTCATATTGTTAAGTTTGCAGATGATACAGTGGTGGTGGGATGCATCACAAACAATGATGAGTCCAGCTACAGACAGGAGGTGGAACACCTGGAGAGCTGGTGCAAAGAGAACAACCTTCACATGCAATGTGAAGAAGACAAAGGAGATGATTGTGGACTTCAGAAGGAACAAACACACCCACACTCCCTGAACATAAGAGGATCTGCAGTGAAAGTGGTCTCCAGCTACAAGTACCTGGATGTACACATGAACGATAACTTTAGCTGGAGCAACAACACCACTAGCCTGATCAAGAAAGGTCATCAAAGACTCTACTTCCTCAGACGGCTGAGACGAGCTGGTCTGAGCAGCCCAGTCCTCACCTCCTTCTACAGGTGTGCAGTGGAGAGCATCCTGTGCTCCAGCATCAACGTGTGGCATGGAGGCTGCACAGTTGAAGAGAGGAAAGCTCTACAGAGAGTGGTGAAGGCTGCACAGAAGATGTTGGAGTCAGTCTCCCCACCATCATAGACATCTACACCTCCAGATGCAGGAAGAGAGACACCTGCATCATGAAGGACCCCACTCACCTTCATAAGTTCCCCTCAGGCAAGAGGTTGAGGAGCATTAAAGGCTCCAGTATAGCTCCGCGTACGTCGGTACGCGTGTCCAGGAATTGAATTGAAAAAGCCTCCTGGATAGGAGTCGAAATGTTTTCTGCAACAAAGAAAGTCCAGTTGATAATAATAATAATAATAATAATAATTGTCTAATCTTGTCATCTGCGTATGTTTCCCATACACAGACGAAATTCGTCTCTGCATTTAACCCAACCACCTACCAGGTGGTGCAGTGAGCAGCCATAGAAGGCGCTCGGGGAGCTGGAGAAATAGGTGTGCACTCATAGACACCCCAAGGTGTGTAGTGGCCGGGACGCGAACCCGCGTCCTTCGGGTCCCAAGTCAAACGCCCTAACCACTACACCATCTTGGCTCTTGAACGCCTTTTTGATATAATCTTGTTTCATCACATGTACCACATGTGGTGCGAATGACAATAAAGATTCTCTGACTCTGAACTTTGCATGAGAAATACAGTAGTTGAGTTGAAATTACTAAACCATTTAAAATGTGTTGCAACAAACTCACCTGTAAGAGTGACGTACCACCAAACCTTGTTTAAATTTATTAACCATGTAGCAACTTCTGTGTCTCAGGTTAGCATGACATTGCTTTCTATCTTTGTTTTATTGATTATAAGCTTTAGGCCAGGTAGATATTGTAAAGACAGCAGAGTCAAGAGGTCACCATTGTCTCGTGGAAGATCCCAGCCTGCATTCACCAAACTTTAAAGATTAGCATCACAGTGTGAGCTGCTGGGAATCTCACTCCCACAGGGTCTTCACCTGCCTTTAACCTCTGTGAGTGTGTTGATGTGTATTCATGGACATACCAGTCAGTTAGGGTGAGGTTCAGGTGTGTGTTCGCCTCCTTTACCCCCTTCAGGTAAAAAAGATAAGTTTCAGTGAAGAAGAATTTAGAAGCGGTCTGAAGGGAATAAAAGAAGCTTGGACAGGAGGAAGTAAGGAAGTAAGGGAGGGAGGGGGAGTGCCGGCAGCGGAAAAGTACAGCAGAATCCTGCAACCCCCGCTCCCTGTCTTAGCTGGGCATGATTGTGATGGAAAGCCTGAAGAGAAAGAGCTCCGAGTAGGCCTGCTCTGTCAGAGGCTCAAAAGGTTAGATACCATACCCTGGCTTTAGAGCACACTGGGTGTGGACAATGGGAAGATTTGGTCACAATCTAACTCAGCATGACACAACTCAGATGGTTAAGAAACCTGGGTGTTTGTGTGTGTGTGCGTGTGACAAAGTAGAAAACAGTAGCAGGTTTATGTGTTTTTGCCCTAACAGAAAAGCTGTGGTCCCTGTGTGAGATTAAAAACCATTATTTTCATTTCCATGTGTCAAGGAAATGCATCATGTGATACGATGAAGATTTGTTTAAATTTACTGGAAGCAGCCGAGGGCAACACTTCCCAACAATTCAATGAATCGGTCGCAAAGACCAGTTGTACTGCCTCTGATTGGCCATAAGTCACTGATGGAGGAGAGAATGGGAGCGAACGTCACAGAGCCAAAAGGCTTGAGGCAGAACTGTACTGACGTGGAGTGCAGTGAATTCAGTGTGCAACAAATGTGCAGTAATGTTTGAGGTTAACTAAGAGCTGCTGTGCATCATCCTTAACAAATGTGTTAGGTGTTAATTAATCTCATGACCGGGGGTCACACCAACCAGATCACTTCCACACATTATTGAGCGCAAATCCGTTTTATCTTGCTTTGTGACAGAAAAGCGCATCAGGGTGGGTTGTCTTCGACCCCCTCCACCACCTTGATCCATTCAGAAATCACACCAAGGTGACCAGTAGGCATTGAGGTCCCGGCTTGAAGGTCTTTGTGAAGGAGCTTTTTGTCACTGAGTTGGTTGGCTCGTGTCTCCTGGTTTGAATTAAAGTTGGGAGTGAAACCCAGGCTGACCTCTTGGGAAACAATGCAGGCTTAATGAGCCCCGAGGGGTGGGGGCTGACTGTGTGTGTTTCACATAGTATCGGGGGTTCTTACACTCGGACTATAAAAGGGAAAAAAGAGGGTAGTTCAAGATGAAGCAGTGCTTTTATGACTTTATCATCTCCTCTGGAAGGTTTTTATTTCATCACATTTCATCATGATTGTTTATTGTCATGTGCAGGTCAACACAAGGTCACCAATGCAATGAAATGCTCACAACTAGAAGAACTGTCTCAACTTGCCAAAAAAAACAAAACCAAAAAAACAAGAAATACCAAAGCATGCAACAAAAGTACAAAACAAACCACCAAAAGTGGAAAAGAAATACATCTATAGCAGCATGGTCCTATTAGGAGACTGGCTCTGTTAGCAGTGAGGTTCTCCTATCCCTCTTTTCCACAAGTGATTGTACGGCACGGCTCGACTTGGCTCTGCACGGTTCCGAGGCTGTTCCACTAGCATTGATACGTGGAACCATACCGTACCATTTTATTTATAAAGCACATAAAACAGTGACAAGTAGGGGTGGGCGATATGGCTCAAAAATTATATTGTGATATTTCAGAGCATTATCACGATAACGATAAATTTCGTGATATAAAAAAATTATTTATTTGACAAAATTAACTTAACATGTTGCTTTGCAGTATTATGTAAAATTTAAAAAAAACAACAAGGGGTAATTTTACTGAAATTACTTTATTTAGTAAAGTATTCAGTCTCCAAGTATAAAATAAAAAAATAATCATGATCTGTTATTTAGATTGAAAAAGTCTGCACAAAATATAGATCAACAACATCCACCACAAAAACTAAAGTGCAGGTGTAGTTTTCTAAAATAACTAAATAAAATGAAGCTTAAGATCTGTTGAGCATGAATGAAACCTACAACAAAATATGTTGCCTTTAAATGAGCTATAACTTCCAGAACTTGTAACAAGATGATCAGCTGACCCTGAAGCTTGTTGGTGTTTCAGCTTCCATCTATTCATGCAGGAATTATTATTTTTTCTAACTGATCTGTCTCTGATCACCTGCCTCTTGGTCCGTGGACTAGGGGTGGGCGATATGGCTCAAAAATTATATTGTGATATTTCAGAGCATTATCACGATAACAATAAATTTCGTGATATAACCAAAAAAACCAAATCAAATTTATTTATTTGAAAAAAATTAACTTAACATGTTGCTTTGCAGTATTATATAAAATTTAAAAAAATAACAAGGGGTCATTTTACTGAAATTACTTTAATTAGTAAAGGAAAAGTTTACAAGACAGTAGCTGTGTTTCCATCCATTTTCATTTCGAATTTGAGCTACCTCGCAAATATGTAAATACAAATTAATGCAGATCAGAAGTGTTTCCATCTACTGGCTTGAAGCGCTTCTTCCAAGCCGCGCACAGCGTCATTACGTCAGACGTCAGCGTCATTACGTCAGACGTCAGCGTCATTACGTCAGACGTCAGCACTGCGCATGTCTACAGTAAACAGGAAGTAGCGGTTGAAAACAGAACCCGGCCACACATCTCGTCAAAATGGAGAGAATATTTCAGGTACGTGTTGCTATCGGGCGAGTTGTATTTATTCTGTCATGCCAACTAGTTTTAGCGATGTTACATGTTGTCCGGAGCGGAAACAGCTGAACGTCACGTGACGTGAATGTTCGCTACGTCAGAAATGAGTCGGAAAATGTGTTTCCATCTGTCGTTTAGCGCATCTCAAATCCCAAAAACCACCTCAAGCGAGCGTATAAACTTTTTAGCGCATTTCAGGAAGTAACCTCGCATTTTGCCGTTTCCATTAAGCTTTTCTGCTGCGCTATTTCAAAATGCGCACCTAGAAACCTTGATGGAAACACGGCTATTGGTGAGACCAGCTACAGTATACTGTATGGTCTGGAGATGGTGTCATTGATAAAAAGACAGGAGAAAGAACTGGAAGTATCAGAAATGAAGATGCTGAGGTTCTCCTTGGGAGTGACAAGGATGGATAAGATCAGGAATGAGATCATCAGAGGTACAGCAAAGGTTGAACAACTGGGAGATGAAGTTAGTGAGGACACACTGAGATGGTTTGGACATGTCCAGAGGAGGGACAGTGGGTATATTGGTAGAAGGATGTTAGAAATGCAGCTGCCAGGAAAAAGACACAGAGGAAGGCCAAAGAGGAGATATATGGATGCAGTTAGAGAGGACATGAAGGTAGTTGGAGTGAGGACAGAGGATGCAGAGGACAGAGTGAGGTGGAGGAGGATGACTCGCTGTGGCGACCCCTGAAAAGGGAAAAGCCGAAAGAAAAAAAAGACTTTATTTAGTAAAGTATTCAGTCTCCAAGTACAAAAATAAAAAAATAAAAATTATCCTGGTGTTATTTAGATTGAAAAAGTCTGCACAAAATATAGATCAACATCACCACAAAAACTAAAGTTTAGGTGCAGTTTTCCAAAACAACTAAATAAAGTGAAGCTTAAGATCTGTTGAGCATAAATGAAACCTACAACAAAATATATGTTGTCTTTAAATGAGCTGTAACTTCCAGAACTTGTAACAAGGTGATCAGGTGACCCTGAAGTAGGGATGCGCGATATAACCGGTACACGGTATAAACAATATAAATTTAGCCTACGATAGGGATCTGTCTTCTACCGGCTAACCGCAGAAAATCACAGTTGTCCGATTTAATCTTTACTTTTTTTAGTTTAAAACTGTACATAAGTGGGTTGAAGTGTACAATCAGAGTTGTCAGAGATAATCGATACTTTTTTTTGGTTTAAAACTGTGCGTAAGTGGTGTTAAAGTCTTTTCTTCGAGTGCTAAGTTGCGAAGCTATAAGCTAACTTCGTCCGGCTTGCCGTAGTTTCGCCATCGGACGCATGCGCAAAACGCTGGGTTCTGTTGAAAGTATTTTTTTGTGTGTAAAGTTAAAGTAAGCGTTGGTCAGCTTAGAGAAACCTGCCCTCTGATCTGTGAACAGAACGCTGTGTTGTGTGATTTTACTGGTGCGAGGACCTCTGGTCAAAGCCACAGAGGAAACTGGTTGCCTTGTCAGCTCTCCTTAAAGCTGAAGGAGACGCCCTCTAGAGGGTTGGAGGCTGAAGTGTTTTCAGTGTAAAATGCTGCTCTTTATTGGAAACTTTTAAGAGTTAACAACATGTATTCTTTAGTTTAAAACTTATGGCTAAAACTACACAAGATATATTTTGCACTGTTTTGCACTACAAGAAAGAAGCCTAATGCTTGAGTTGTTAATTATTTAAAAACTCTCTGGACCTAGTAGTGAAATTTTCTTAATAGAGATTATTTTGTGGTATAGCAGTTTTCAAAATAAATTATGGCAAAAGGACACCCTATGCTTTTTTAAATTTCTATTGCAAGTTTTATACCAAAAACATATCGCGATATATATCGTTATCGCCACCCTTCACAATTCATATCGTGATATGAATTTTAGGCCATATCGCACATTCCTACCCTGAAGCTTGTTGGTGTTTCAGCTTCATCTATTCATGCAGGAATGATCCATTTTTCTGACTGATCTGTCTCTGATCACCTGCTTCTTGGTCCTTGGACCGACTGTGGAACTCAAGAGACAGTTGAGGTGCGCATGTTTGTACCGACAGTTTAGAGCGGTGGAGACGCAGCCTGCAGGCTGCTCAGAGCGGGGGAGGGGGAGAGAGGCGAGCTGTCTCGCCCTGCAGTTTAGAGCTGGATGGAGAGAAGCTGAGACGCGCGTTGTTTGTTTTTAGCATTTTAGCTAGCTAGTATTGCACGCAACTAATTAGCGTTACACCAGTACAGACAGGTGGAGGGGAGGTGCACAGTTCGGTTTGGTCGTTTGAAGCACTTGGTTAAGGGGGCGGGGTGCCCTGACGTATTATGTCATGAAATTAGCATATCATTATATAATTTTTTTGCCCAGGCAAACTTTTTTTTTTAAAGCTGTTTAATGATGGACGGTTTCTTTTCACAAAGATGGCCTCCTGTACTCCTCTCTCAGACCATCAATCCTCTCTATCAAGGATGTGAACATCTTCATCCCTGAAAGAGTGACCGCTGGCCTGGAGATGAGTGTAGACCGCAGAGTCCTGACCTGATGATGTTGATCTTCTGTGCTGGGCCATCCTTTTGGCCAGTGGCTGTTTAGTTTCCCCGATATAAGACTGATCACAGCCCTCCTGACACTGAACAGCATACACAATATTACTCTGTTTGTGCCGGGGGACTGGATCTTTGGGATGAACCAGTCTTTGCCGTAATGTATTTTGGGGTTTAAAAGCCACTGGGACGTTGTGTTTAGAAAATAAACGTCTCAATGTCTCTGAAACTCCTGCAACATCTGGAATGACCACTGGTCTGGGTCTGGGTTCCTCCTTTTCACCTGATGGCTGGCTGGAGTCCTGTTTGGGTTTCTTCTCTGCTTTCAGGAAAACCCAGTCAGGATATCCACATTGCTCTAGAGCAGGGGTTCCCAATCTATTGTCCTCAGATCCCCCTATTTACTTCCTAGCCAATCTGAGACCCCCAATCCCTCGCTACTCCCTTCTCCCAAAAGACTCATTAGGATTAATCTCTTTATCAAAGTGATAAAAGAAAAAAGTAAATATTATAAGTAATAGTATAAGTACAGGTGGTCCCCGACTTACGAGCGAGTTCCGTTACTACGACAATCTGGTAAGACGAAAATCTCGTATGTCGGGGACTACCTTTTATAAATCGGGGACTACCTTCTATACCGCACGAGCCACCACTGATACACGTACATGTACTTTAATGAACTGTTACCGAGCACTTCGCCTATCCTAACACTTTAAAACATTTTAAAAGAACATACATTAAAAAAAAAAATTAAAAAAAAATTCTTACATTGAGCTGTAGCTTCTCTCGTCTGTTTGCATGTTAGCTCCGCCGCATTAGCTCCGCTGCATTAGCATGTTAGACCCTCCAAAAAGGCTGTTGCAACTGTTAGCTCAATAACAATCCAACATCTGAGGCTGCCAGGCAGACATCGAGGCGAGCTCCGCCGCCTGTCGGCTCTGTGTCCCCGGTGAGTCTCCGCGGCATCCATCCAAAACAATAGGCCCCGCCATTAGCAGCACCCGTTAGCATGTTAGCCCATCCAAGGCTGCCGCAGCCGGCCCAGCTCGCTGTCTGCTGCTTCACAGCGCCGTTTTCCTTCGTCCATCCGTCACTCCACAAAACTGCCGTTCAGATCCTGCTCATGTATCCGAGCGCAGGAACCTCTAAACAGACACTGTCCGTCCGAACCCGGCTCTCGAGGCCGGAGCTAACTGGCTAAACAGCCAAACAGCCGAACACTGCCGTACACTGACGGACACTGCCAAAAGGCAGAAACTGCGTAATCGGCTTCAAAATAATAATAATATGTAATAATAATAATAATACTTTATTTATAAAGCCATTTAAAACAACCACAGCTGCAACAAAGTGCTGTACACATGAAATTAAGAACATTTAAACAAAACAAAACAAAAAAAACAAAAAAAAATTATTTAATATTTTTATTAAATATGATAGCTCGTAAATTCCGAATCTCGTAAGTCGATGTGCTCGTAAGTCGGGGACCACCTGTAATAGTAATATAGAAAAAGTCAATAAAAGAAAAAGTAAATTGTTACAAACTTTTATTTGTAAAAGGTATAAACTGGTTGTTGTACAACAGAAATAACTACAAGAACATTGGGCCTCATGTAAGAACCGTTCGTACGCACAGATTTGTTCTTAAACTGTGCGTATGAGTGATTTAGGAGCATTTGTGGCATTCAACAATGTTTTCGTATCCTAAGATTTTTTTCTGATACGAACAAAATTTACGTGTGGTCCGGACCTGTCGTATATTTTACGAGCAGACAGTCTGCTGTTATCCAGATGGAATTTCTTCACTAATAACTTCATATTTCGTTATTTAGAAAATATCCTGAGTTTAAAAAAATCTCGCACCACAATTGTTTTTGACAATAGGTTCTGTTTGAAGTCGAAGTATATTTATAAATGTAATAATGACTAACGGATTAAAATATTTAAATTAAAATCAATTTGTTATCAATGCCGTTTTCTAACACTACAATATTAATATGAAGATCTCAAACTAAAATCAACTTAAATTATGAATTAATTTAAGTTTAATTTGTCTCGGTAACGCAGACTTCGGTAACGCAGACTTTAGGTTGACCTCCTCTTGTTGCAGTCATAGATCTCAGATAGCTCAATGAGATGAGCGTTGCGTCGCAGTTCCGAACCTTATGGGTTCAATTCCCACATGGGACAATGTTTTTTTTTCTCCTTTTAATTCATTCCAGATTTTAAAAAACACAAGAAAACTATTTACAATACAACAAGAAATGAAGCATAAAGTCTTTTTAATCTGGAATGAATAAATATTCTAAAGAAAGAAGGAAAAAAAATAGTCATACCTTGTGGGAATCGAACCCACGAGGTCTCGATAAGGTCAGGAGCACCTAACGGCGTACTGCGTTACCCAGTGAGCCACCAGGACGTGTGGATATTCAAAGGTCCACATTTATTATAAACATACATTCTTTGGCTTTAGTTTGTCATTTACTCCCATGAGTGATGCTACTAATAAGGACAGATTTTCTTTTCTCGATCAAGGAGAGCAGAACTTCAATCTCCGCACCTGTACAGTTCTTCTTTTTACTTTTCGCTGTCATTTTATGAACGGACACTTCCTGCTCTCTGAGGCAGGAAACGTAGCCTTATATGGTGTTTTGAGGGGTGGGGATTATGTAAATAACCTCTCCGTGTGCACGCGCAGGTGAATAGAACAGGTGGAATTCATCATACGTACGCAACTCATTTACACACTTTTCCTGAGGATAGAAGAGTTTGTTGAATCTGACGTGGCATGTTCGTACGAACGCTTCGTACGAACAAAAGTAAGAGAAATTTAGGATAAAAATACGAACATGTTCGTGCATGAGGCCCATTGTTTTGAGAATTACTCCAATAACTTCTTTAAAATCTAACAACAGAGTAATTTTAAAAACAGTCTTAATAATAAAAAAATGTAGTTTTGTCAAGATATCAAACTCTGGGCATGAACACACAGCTCTAACAATAACAAAGACTAGTGTGTAGCCTATGTGCATATATACATGCATACATATGCATGTGCACATATATAGATATACATACACATAAATATGTATAACACAACAGAAAAAGAGTTAAAAGGACAGAAGGTTTTTACTTGAAAGTAGTATTGACTTGAATTGGATTTGTTTGTAAATGTAATAAATGTCTTACCTGTGATAGATAGCTTTTTGAGACATCTCAGTTTGGAAAAATATTTAATAATAAATAATAAATAATTACAGATGGCACAGCAGGCTGGAAAATAAAATTAAAACAGCAAAGTTTGTGTAAAAACAAGAAATATCTATTAGGGGTGCGAACCTCTCAGTGTCTGGCGAATCGATTAGATTCCGATTTTTGGTGTCACGATTCGATTCAAAATCGATTTTTAGATTCAGAAACAATTTTTCTATTGAAATTGTCATAAATTTAGTTTCAGTGATGTAACCGACAAGCTGAAAAGAATAAACAATGTGCGGTAAACAAATAGAACATTTATTTAAGGGGCCGTTTACACGGCACCAGTGGCCCCCTCTTTGAATCCGAAGGTTTCTGAACTCACCCTTCAGAGTGGAGGTTTTTTGCTGATTCACCGTTGATAACATAAACATCTCCCGCTGAGCTTTTGTTTGAGCCACAAGCACGCGCGCGCGTGCGTGCCAGCATTTCTAACAACAACGTTTGGACTGGACATGCACCGCTTTTTGAACTACAGCTGATGGAATATATTTTGATTCTCATATTTAATTAATCTACACCTGAATTATCTGCATCTGTGTTGGAAGAGACACAGCTGGATCCAGTTCTAATATAACTGTTTATTGAACGAGGCAGGCAGATATTACACATGTCAAGCTGCACTATAACATACTATAATAACAGTTTAACAATAATAAACAATATTTATGTTAGCGTGGGAGATATGTAAAGTTATCTGAGCTAAATGAAGCTATCTGGACTCGTTACGTCATTTAAATGATGCCTAACATGTTGCGTGTTATTAAAGTTGAAAATGAAGACACCAGGTTTATTTTTTATTTTTTAATTTCAACACCACAAACTGTATGTCACACAAACACTGAGAATTAAACGGAACACTTTTAAAAACACGTTAACCGAACTGTTAAGAACTGGACTCTGCTGTTTACATCCTGGTGGATAGTCCCATCAGAATCAGTCCGCTTGGTAAAAGGACAGCTCCTTGACCTTGCAGGAAAAAAAAAAAAACTCTGTTGGTTGTTGTGTGATGGAAGTAAACACAAACTAACATTATTAAGAACGTTGATTTACCTGCTGTAAGTCAGCTGATTATTACGGACTAAAGTCCAACATCGTCACTCGGTTCTGGTCCGCTCAGCATCTGGTGTGGAGCTTTTTTAGATGAAGCGGGACCCACTTGGTGTCAAATCTGTCGACTCTTATCCAAAATCCAGCTTTAACTTGTTAACTTGTTGACAACAACTTGTTGTTAGCTGAACTTTTAGCCCCAGTGGAAAACAGACGAGGTAGCACGCATGCGCATTAGTGAAGGTTCAAAAATTCACAGCGCCATCTAATGGCCTGGCATGGTAACTACAGTGAATTCATGAGGGCGGGGGGGAGTCGTACACACAGAATTCGTCCGTGTCAACGCAAATCTTTTTCCTCTAATTAACATACCCAAAACTTCAGTTTCCCCCCACCGTGTCCGTGTAAACAGGGCCTAAGACAATAATTTTAAACTGAGAAGATTAAATAACAATGTAAACAAATGGAACATTTATTTAAAACAATAATTTTAAGTTCCTTACTGTATCATTTTTTTTTGCATCGTTTGATATTTATACCAAAAATAGGAACAAATAATACAGGAGTGCATTCAATTATTTAACTTAAATAACCAGTATTAGCTTATTCACTTGGATCTCTCTAAAACAATAAAATTAAAATTATAATCTAGGAACAAATAATTCATCCATCCATCCATCATCTTTAACCACTTCTTCCTTTTCGAGTCTCAGGGGTCACTGGTGTCCATGTCCAGCCATCACTGTGTGAGAGGTGGGGGACACCTGGACAGGTCTCCAGTCCATCATAGACAAATAATTCAAAATATATAAATACAAAGTAAACAAACTTCAGCCTAGCAAAGTGCATTAACCTTTAACTCAACATAAAATACAGACTTCAGTTTGTTTTTAAACATATTGATACATATTCATTCATTCATTCAACCTTTATTTATACAGGCTAGCCTCGTTGAGTCACGGGGACTCATTTACAAGAGGGACCTGTCTCACTCACACCCAGGGTCAATTTAGAGTCACCAATCAGCCTAACAAGCATGTTTTTTGGTCTGTGGGAGGAAACCGGAGTACCCGGAGGAAACCCACGCATGCACGGGGAGAACATGCAAACTCCACCCAGAAAGGCCCCGGACCGGGATTTGAACCGGCAACCTTCTCGCTGAGAGGCAGCAGCTCTACCAGTTGTGCCACCGTGCTGCCCATTGATTCATATTTAGTAGTGAGTTTCTCCTAGCTCAATTTTTAGCCCAGAGGAAAAGAGCCAGTGTTGCCAGATCTCGCGATAGAAACAAGCGACCAGCTCCACAAAAACAAGCCCAAAACAAGTCCAACTGGCAACACACCATATTGTGAAAACAGAGGCAGTTTTTAAGCAGTATAAACATACATTTATTATGGCATTACATATAACAGAAATATTATGCTTAACACTTTGAATAACATACTTTTACATTCTAAAAAATAAAATAAAAAAATGCATATGTAACATTAATTCAACCGTTATTTATACAAATTAATCCCATTAAGCCTCTGGGACTCATTTACCAGAGAGACCTGAATTTTAAACAAAGAGTGATGACAACAATGGACAACGACAACAACAGACAATCGTAAAGGATGCGTACAAAAAAAGTATATATA
>JBBPBX010036574.1:8860-31408 GCA_038048925.1 Garcialebias charrua | reverse complement strand
AGCTGCTGAACCTAGCCAGGAAACTGCTCTGCTGGGCGTGCGCACACTTACGCTCGATCAAAGCAGTTTACATCCCAGACGTTCTAAACAGTGGAGCAGATACCGTATTATGTCGAGAGGAGATCCTCTGGACAGGGATTGGTGTCTTCACCCAGATCTAATCTCATAAATCTGGAGCAGGTTCGGGAGAGCGGAAGTGGACCTGATGGCCACTCGGGAGAACTCTCAGTGCTCTCTGTTTTTCTCTCTAAATCCACAAGATGCCCCGCCACTAGGGGTGAACGCGTTTGCACACAAACCATGGCCAAAAATGCTAATTTATGCCTTTCTCCTAGTTTCTCTGTTGCCAGCACGGCTCGAGAGGGTGAGAGAGGAGAATTTGACAATGATTCTGATCGCCCTAGAACGCACGAGCTGAACGAGAACGCTTAGAAAAATTAGTTTTTTCTACAGACGTAATATGCACCATCCAGGGAGCACACGCGAAATCCACTGCAGCTGTTTATGCTTCTAAATGGGCTGCTTTTCAGCGATGGTGCCTAGAAAAAGAGGTGGATCCAACTTCATGTCCCATGGGCTGCATCTTATCCTACCTGCAACTGCTGTTGGACAGAAATTTAGCTTTCAGCATAATTAAAACTTATGCTGCAGCAATCTCTTCCTGTCATGAAGGTTTCAATGATAGAACAGTTTTCTATCACCCTTTAACAAAACGGTTTCTGAAAGGCGCGCCGGCTTAGACCAGTGACACGCGCGTTGGCACCACAATGGGACCTAGTATTCGTCCTCAGTACAATGACTAAACATCCGTTTGAGCCTTTAGACCAGATACCTTTGAAGTATCTGTCATTTAAAACAGCTTTGTTATTAACTCTGACGTCAGCTAAAAGAGTGAACGACTTGTCAGGTCTGTCCGTCGCTCCTTCTTGTCTCAAAATTCAAGGAGATGGAAGTTCAGCAGACTCTAGCCAAATCCTACTTTTATACCCAAAAGCATAACAAGTTTGTTCAGGTCCAGAGTCATTACGCTGGACGGGTTCTGTCGTCCTCCTCACAAAAATATGGAGGAGGAACAATTTCACCTGCTCTGCCCAGTACGCGTGCTCAGGTGTTATGTGGCACGTACAGCCGCTGTGCGTAAATCTGATCAGTTGTTTGTACATTTCACGGAACGATCACAGGGTCAGCCTTTATCTTCCTAGCATTTGTCACACTGGTTATGTGAAACTATTTCACAGGCCTACAGTTCTTCGGGTCTCCAACCACCTGAAGGACTCGGGGCTCATTCCACCAGGGGGATTTCAACCTCCACAGCTCTGCACAGAGGAGTGTCCGTGCAGGACATCTGCTCTGCGGCTTCATGGTCATCACCGACCCCTTCATCCATTTTTATTTACGAGATGTCTCCAGCTCTTTACTGACACATTCAGTTCTCAGAGTTATGGCAGAGTGATTTTTCACAGTCAAACAACTATAAAAAATAAAATAAAATACAAATAAGAATGGAAAACAACAATAAAACAAATTATCGACAAAACAACACCGCCTTGTTTCTATCTTTATATGGTGGACGTTGGTTTTTGTACAATTATTCCTTCAAACAGGAAAATTCCTTCTTCCTTTTTGGAAATGTTTCCTTTTCTTATTCCTTTTTGCCTGATATGAATAAACATTCATTCAGCTAAGATCAGGCACAGAGGCTGCACGCCTGTAACTCAGTATGCACCAGATGCATGGATCAGTGGTGCGTAATTACGCTTGAAAAAAGAATGAGGTTTAGGCGGATGTCAGGGTGTTGTTATGGTTCTCGGACAGACCCAGTATGGCATAGACCATATCCTCCGCCCTTTAAACCCAAATAGTGACAGCCTTTAAAGGGCATAGCTTACATGAAATAGAACATTGGTTACGTATTGTAACCCCAGATTCTATGAGTGTAAGCGTAGCCCTTTAAAACCTGGGCCTCACTAGCTCTCAAATTGCTGAAGAAAAGAATATACCTTTGGGAGTCGAGCTCCGGTCCAGATGCGGTTTTATAGCGGACCGCGTGGGGCCCACAGCAGGTGGGCGTGGACTAGAAGTTTTCAGTGTTTGGCGCGTTGCACGTGGGTAAACCCAAATAGTGACAGCCTTTAAAGGGCTACGCTTACACTCATAGAATCTGGTGTTACAATACGTAACCAACGATTTTCGAACATCTGCTCCCATCCAAATGGTGTCGTTTTCATGGAAGACCTTTCTTATTTCATCATGACTGTTAAAGCCAGCCTGCATCATTACAGCAGCATGGCTTCATAGTTGAGGAGTTCAGGAGCTGAACTGCTGTCACTTCTGGAAGAGTGGTCAGAAGAAAGCCAGTGGTTAAAGAAAAAAACAGCTGGATTTCCTCAAAACGTGGCCAAAGCTGCTAAGATAAAAAAAAAGACTAAATCTGAACCCTTAGGGCCTTCAAGGACAAAAACGTCATGAAGCCCCTAAAGTCTCTTTTTAAGAAAACACTGAAAATTTTTGACAAAAAGCCAATACAGTATCATTATTGCAACATCATAAATAAGTACAGTACAAAATTTTGGATTTTAATAGCTATCAGATTTTTATGGACGTTTGCCTGATTTTTAAAGTTTTAAATGGACTTGCTCCTCCTCCTTTAATATATTTTATAAGTAAAAAAACAAGTACAGTAAACACAAGAGCACTGACCAGAGGAGATTGTGATGTGCAGCGGCGCAGGACTAAATTTGGCCAAATGGTGGTGTCCATCAGAGGCACGCAGTCATGGAACACACTGCCAGTTTCCATCAGGAACTGTGGCACCTACTCCAGCTTTAAAAATTCTCTGAAACTTTGGCTGAAAACTAATCAGAAGTGCACTCATGTGTAGATTACTTTGTCTATTTTCTTATGGCATCATATTTTTATTGTAATTTTATGTTGTGTTATGTGCTATATAGGTGATGTTTGTATTTTTCTCCGCTCTTTTGTTTTATGGGACGTTTCTTATTCTTACCTGCCTTAGGACAACGGATGAAAATTAGCTATTGTGCTAACTCCGGCATATTTACATTGATGCTAACTGCTGTTATGTTGATTAATATGCATTGTCCTAACTTAAATGAATAAATACATGTCTGAGAGAACCCTACCACTTCTCATCACACTAAGAACTCCATTCTCACAGTGAAACATGGTAGTGGCAGCATCATGCTGTGGGGTTTTCATCTGCAGGAACAGCGTTAAGGCTCTAGTATACTCTAGCTTTTTCCACGCAGACTCGACGTGCACTGTCCACAGAAGGTTTAGACTTCATACTCAAGCGTCCACCTTGAGCAGCTGCAGTCATCTCCACTGACAAGGGGCGTTAACCTTCAGGACAAACTGAGGTCGCTGATTGGTCATTTGCTGACACACCTACTGGACTGATTGACAGGTCACCAAAAACAAAAAGAAACTAGAGCTGGCAGCCCAGCCGCAGCAGTGTTCTGTGTTTATATGTTGTTAATAAAAAGTTCTAATAAATAAAAAACAAGGAGCGCTGGTCCTGCAGCCCACACATCAGACCAGCACACCAGGAAATCTCCAGAACCTCCCACAGCCACGCTGGACCTGAGTCTAATTCTCTCGTGACAAATTCCTTCATTTTTCACAAATTCAGTCATGGCGTCAACGGAGGAGGAGGAAGAGGTCGTTTGCCTTTTGGCACAAAAAAAAACCCATCTAAACTACAGAAAAGGCCATTAAACCCGATCAAGGATGCAGAAGGGGAATCTCATACATTGGTGTCACATACAAAACAGTCCGTCGCCGGGCAGTTTATTGTGCGACAGAGTACGAGTGTGGCGTCGTAAAAATTGGTCTTTGCACCGACATGCCCTGCAGGCGTCCACTTTGACTCTAATCCGGTACACGCGGACCTCCGTGGACTGACGTACGCCCGACTATACTGGAGGCTTTAAGGGGAGACTCATGGAGAAAAATACAGAGAAGATCCTGAGGTGGAGGTCCACCATGACCCTAAACACACTGCTGAGGAACACCACTGGTTTAACCAGGAAAACACTAAAGGTGGCTCAACAAAGAACAGATTTGGGGGGTGCTGAATAAATATGCACACGTTGGGTTAACTATGGCTGAGTGGTTAGAGTAGTCGTCCTTCAATGGGAGAGTTGGGTGTCCAATTCCACCTGCAGTCACATGTTGAAGTGTCCCTGGGCAAGACAGTGAACCCCTCGTTGTCTCTGATGTGTGTCCCATCAGTGCATGAATGTGATAAAGCTCTGATTAGTCTCTGTACAGATCTAGTAGAGTGCTGTATGAATGTGAATGTTGGAGGTAAATGAGGACAGATTGTTGTAAAGAGCTGTGAGTATCTTGATCAGATAAAAAGGTGCTGCATAAGTACAGTCCATTTTCTTCTCATTAAATTCTACGCTGAAAAGCAACAAAACAGAAAAGGTTGAGTTTTATTCTGACACCAACAGAGTGTGAGTGTAATCAATGAGCTGCAGTGTCATCACTTCCTGTTCTGCTCAGCGCTTCAGTTCTCCACAGGAGCAGTCAGTGCAGAAGCAGGAACAAACGGTAGAGTTGGTCTGATCGAGTGTGTCTATCGTTTCAGCTGCTCTCCTCAGCCTGAAGTCCTCCGTGGAGTTCAAGAAAAAAGCTGTGTGGACCAGGGCTTATGGCTGGTAACTCAGAGGATCGACACCTGGACGTCTCCTCTGGCTGGGCAGATGAGCGTGAGGAGGAACTGGACCACATCAGAGCAGTGTCTTCATTAACATTCAGCAGGGAATACTTGATTTTTTGTTTCTTTGTCATTTGAAATGTTAACATTGTTGTTCCTGTGCTTGGATGGTGTCTATTTCAACTCATTAAAGCATCGTAACAGACTGGTGTTGTTCTCCTTGTGTCACATTTCTGGGAACAGGAAGTGTCCTCGATGGTGGGTGTCATTTCTTCTTCTTTTTCCCTCGGTGCAGATGATGCTGTCTCTCCTTCAGCAGCTGCCACACTGTCACAGAGGCTCCTGAAAGAAACGAGCAGAGCTCAGCGAGCGCAGCGTTCATCTCTTCTGACCTAAAGATGAAACTAAATGATGGTTGTCTGTTTGTGCTAAACGTTCTTTCTGTGAATATTTCATGCAACAATGAAAGTTACGATGCAGCTGCCTTCTCACAGACACATGCATTTGTTTTTATTAAAGAAAGAAAACTTCAAAGATCATTGAAATAACTGAGCATGCATCAGGGTATCATTGAAATAAGTTTAAACTGACTGGGGACACCATTCATTCACTGAACTTTTATTTATACAGGTTAATGTAACTGAGCCTCGGGGACTCAGTTACAGAGAGACCTGAGTGTATGAGACCAGGAGTCTCATGTACAAAGACTTGTGTGGATTTACTATTAACACATGGCGTACACTTCAATCAAGAAAACGGCGTTTGCACAAATAAATCCAGATGTATGAAACCGTGCGCGCGCATGAATCCAAGCCCACTTCTTTTGTACATCCCAATCAACGAGCGCACATGAGGAAACACCTGACTCCTCCCTCGACATGCTTCTGATCTGAAATACCTGGATGACGCTCGGCTCAGGGTGGACTGGCACAGTCCTGATCGGTCTGCCAGCTCCCTCTGTTGCTATAGGAACCCCAGTGTGGTCAGCAGCTGGATGTGTACAGGTAGAGCACGGCTCTTCACTGTGTCACGCTCCAAGACTGGCAGCAGCTCCGAGCACATTCCTATGGATTGATCTTTGAAGTCTAAAACAGCTGATGAGCCAGTCGTCATCATGGGTCAGAAAATCCTCTGTCCCCAAATACACGCTCTCTGCATATTGTGTCATTTGTTTCTAATAAGACTAAAAACTTTATTCCTGCACCATTTTACGTACACTTTTATATCTACTCTAACTGCACACGTGGATGTAGTAATTGTTTTATCATGTGTGCCAGGTGTGTACAAAGTACAATGATAGTTTTCACATCACTAACAGTGTCCCAGTATCACCTGTGTCACCAAGGAACCACTAGCCTAGAGTAGAGTTATCAGTCAGTCTAACATGCATGTTTTTGATCTGTGGGAGAAAACCAGAGTACCGGAGAAAACCCACGCAGCACGGACAGAACATGCAAACTCCACTAGGGAAGGCCGGGAGACAAACCTGTTACCTGCTTGATGTGAGGCAACATCCCTAACCACTGCACCATTACTAAAAATCAACTGATGAAAATACTGTGTGTATATATATATATATATACATATATATATATATATATATATATATATATATATATATATATATATATATATATATATATATATATATATATATATATATATATATATATATAATATATATATATATATATATATATATATATATATATATATATATATATATATATATATATATATATATATATATATATATATATATATATATATATATATATATATATATATATATATGTATATATATATATATATATATCTATATATATATATATATACTGTATGTATATGTACACAATATACAAAATATAAATGAATGAAATTGAATATTTTGCTGTTCAATCTTTGAGACAATCAAGTGATTTATGTAACTCTCCCACACTTCTGCACCTGTCCATGCATGTTCTAGTGTTCTGGTCCACTCCTGATAAAACTGCTCCAGTTGTCTCAATTCTCAAGGGTTCCTCCTCCAGATGTTGCAGCTTCTTCCACAGATGTTCAACAAGATTTAGATCAGGACTCAGGAGGACACTTCAGAACATCAGGATGTTGGTGTTTTGTGTCATTATCCTGTAAATCCATGACCTGCAACTGAGACACTGAGCAGAACATTTCCCTCCAGAATGTCTCGAGTCTTGAGATTGTATTGTACCTGCACAGATTCAGGACACCCGGTGTCAGAGGCAGCAAAGCAGGACCAGAACAGAACCGAGCCTCGTCCATGTTTTCTGTGGGTACAAGGTTCTGTTCTTTGTTTCAGTTTAGGGTCTTGAACACAGAGCTGATGGGACTCGTTGTCAAAAAGCTCCAGTTTTGTCTCATCTGTACAAACGACATCCTCCCAGAATCTTTGTCTTCTTGATATGCATTTGGACAAACTCCAATCTAGCTTTTTATGAATTGTTGTCTTCCTCAGTCATCTTACAATAAGTTCACTTTAACTCTGACTGATGGTGTGATCTGACAATACTATACCATAGCAGCTTTATTTACTGTATAGAGCACGTTAAAACACCCACAGAACCAAAGTGCTGTACATATAATAAAACAGTCAGATAATGAAAATGATTAAAATTCAACATCTCAGATGGTGTCAAAGGCCAGGGACAAGAGATGGTTTTAAGAGGGGATTTAAAAACAGACAGGGTAGAGTCCTGTCTGATGTTCACTGAAGATCGTTCCACAGTTTAGGAACTGTCACAGTAAAAGTGCGGTCTCCTCTGAGCTTACTCTTTGTCTTCAGCACAGTCAGGAGCGGCTGATCACATGACCTGAGAGATCGAGAGGGTGTGCACCATTCAGACAGATAGGGCGGGGCAATAAGTCCATTAAAAGCAAATAAAATAATTTTAAAATGAATCCTGGAATGTACAGGCAGCCAGTGCAAGGAGGCTAAAACAGGAGAAATGTATAGTCAACCCTTCGTGTGCCAGTTAAAAGTCATACAGCAGTGTTCTGTACCCTCTGAAGTTGAGAGATACATGAATCACTGAGTCCTGTATACTATAGAGTGTGTTACAGTAGTCCAGCCGAGTGGTCACACAGGAGTGAACTACTGTTTCAAAATGCAGCTGAGAAAGAATCAGCTTCACTTTAGCTGCTTAAAGAGCCACAAGAGCCTCCAGCGCATCGTGAGAGCAGCTGAGAAGATCGTCGGCACCTCCTTAGCAACCGCCTCACTCGGAAAGCCCTCTGCATGGCAGGTGATCCCACACACCCACTACACAGCTGCTTCAGCCTGCTGCCATCAGGGAGGAGACTGAGGAGTCTCCAGGCTCGAACCAGCAGACTAAGGCCCTGTACACACGTAGCCTGGTGTTTGAAAAACGAATATTTGCACACAAAAAATATCTCTGTCCATACATGTTCGAATATTTAAAATGTTTGTTTACATGTCCCGTTTTTTTCACCACAGAACGTTGTAAAGTTGTAATGAATATGCTGAACCCATAGGTGGCAGTGTAGTGCTGTCACAACCCTTCAACTCATGCAGCCACACTTCCTGTTATTTATTTATTTATTTTCTTTCGTTTGTGTGGACAGACCGTGAGGTTGAACTACTATTAAATACCGTGTTGGAGTACAAAATTAATAAAACGCAGGAAAATGTCGACTAGGAATCATGTCAGAGCAGGTATGTTGACTTTTTAGTGCTTTTTTTAGAGCATTATGTGACGTGAGTGCCGCTCCAGCTGGACCGGCAGAACCAGTTTTGCCGGTCCAGCTGGAGCAGAAAGCTCCGTTCTGAAAGTCCACAAGCAGACTCGAAAACGGAGAGTTCTCAAATCTTCACTTTGGCCGGAGTTTTGTTATTATTCGTTTATAGTTACATCAACCGGCGTTCACGTCTGGATGAAAGGCTAAACCGCATGATAAACTGTTCGGTTTTACTGATAAACGGCTACGTGTGTACAGGGCCTAAATGACAGCTCTGTTCATCAGGCAGTCAGGATGCTAAACACTCTGCCTGCTCTGCCTCCCCTCCCATTTGAACTGCCTTAACACAAAAAACTTTCTCACACATTACCACACAACACAAAGATTTTAACACTGGACTCTGTGTCATCAAACGGGTTATTCACTAAACTCTCGGTCATGTGCTCATTCAGTTTGCACTACTTCTCATATTTGCACTAATGTTTGTATTACATCACTGCCTATAGTCATACTACTGTTTACATTCACTGTTTACATTTATTACATTAACTACTGTTTACATTTATTACTACTGTTTACATTTACACTACTTTTATATCTACACTACTGCTGATACATATACAGTATTCTCTGACCAGCCTTATTTAAGGATGCCCAATGTGCCTTACTGCATATGCCACTTTTGCCTCTATACCAACATCAACTACCTCATACATATACTGTGTACATTAACTCATATGCTGCTTTGCCACTCTTTGCAAATGTCAATGCTAGAACCTTCAGTTTATTTTATAGATATACTTTTTATACTTTTTTATACTACTATGCAAAAACTCAGGACAGTATTACACTTTAAAGCTGGGGTATGTAAGATTGTAATGTAGTCTGTAACTTTTCAAACAATATATTTTTAACATATTTCTTCACTCTGTCACTATCTACTGACAAACTGATGTTAGACAAAGTAATCTCTGAAAAAAACTATAGTCCCCTTGCTTCTCTATCAGCATTTATAAAAACACTAAAAACACAGAGTGACCAGGACAATGACAGCCAATAAAAACAGAGTTTGTAACCAGCCAATTAAAAACAGAGCTTGAATTTGAATCAGCCAATAAAAACAGAGCTTGAATTTGAATCTCAGCAGAGCCTCCCCCTCAGAGCCATATATGGCTCTGAGGGGGAGGGATCAGAATGCTTTGCCTGTTGAAAATTTTTCTAAGTTCTGCACTCTACAGAAAGTTACACATAGCACCTTTAATTATTTCATTTTATGCTTATGTTCATTAAATGTTTAGTGGTTTAGTTTTAGTTTTAGTGTTGGTGTAAATTTTCATACTTTTATACTACTATGCAAAAACTCAGGACAGTGTTACATTTTTACTATTTTATGCTTATGTTTATTAAATGTTTCAGTGTTTTAGTGTTTAAATGGTTACTGTTGCACCGAGGGACTGAGAGAAACGCAATTTCAATCCTGTGTATGTCCTGTACATATTGCAGTTCTGACAATAAAGTTGACTTTGACTTAAAGTTTTAACAACAGCTCTGATCTGGTTTTCTAATTTTAGTCCCATCAAGACCCCCAAGTCTGTAACAGCTGGCCTGATGGGTCAAGGAACCAACATTGACATTGGGAGTCTCAGTGGAGCTTCCAAAGACCATCACCTCAGTCTTCACCTCATTGAACTTTAAGAAGTTCACAGCCATCCAGGCTTTGATGTCCTCCAGACATGAAGACAGAGGAGCCAGAGAGTTAGTCCTTTTTCTTTTGTGGGACATACTGTACAATATATCTGCATATCATCTGCGTAACAATGAAAGGAGATCCCATATTTTCTAAAAATAGAGCCAAGAGGGAGCAGGTACAGTGTGAAGAGGAGGGGGCCTAAGACTGAGCCCTGTGGATCCCCACACAAGAGAGGAGCAGAAGAGAACACTTGGTCACCAAGGCAAACAAAAAGTATGTTCAAAGCTGTCAAAAAAGAGCAGTCACAGAGACTGGGGGGGTCATGAGCAGAACATGAGATCTGGACCTTGGTGGAAGTGACTTTCAACAAAGAAATAAAGAACATTTTCACAGGCAGCAGCCGATGATTCCAGTCCATATGTGGGGTATTAAGAACATTGATGATGAAAATAAGGACCTTTGATCTTGGAGTTCATTTTTAAGTTGTTCTTGACTCTTTCATTACCATTCATCTCGTCAATTTGTCCTCAGTTGTTCTCTTGAGGATAAGTCAAAAGATGTTGTCTCCAGTCCAGTGGATCTTGACCTTCTGAATAATCTGTGCAGTCAGAGGAACATCCAGCTGCCTGGAGGTGGTCTTATAGTCTTTATCATTAACATGCTGCTCAGTAATTGTCTTTCTAAGATCTTTAGACTTTCTCCACAGCTTCCTGTGGTCCATGTTCAGTGTGTTACGCACCATGATACCAAACAGCCCTATAGGCAGAATGGATCATTGTTGTTTTTTTATATCATTTTAACCAGATTTCCAAGGCAGTGACTGATTTTCATCAGATTTGCATTTTAGCTGTATTTTACTTAATGAAGGCAAAAAGTAGCAGCAACTAACTGTGACACTTCTTGCTTCATAGAATTTCTGCAGACATAACGATGTCATGTAAAGTTGAAGGTATGGTATGTAAAGGTTTAAATATGTGTTTACAGGAATAACATTTCAAAGTTTGGAGCTGTGGCTTAGAGTCAGCCCACATTAACTCTGTAGAATGACCCATTTTCAAATATAGCAGGATGAGACGAGCACTTTGTTGGACCGACACAAACATTATGAACATTATCTTCAGACGTGGAGTTCAGGGTGGTTCTTAGTTAACAATGAAGTGCAAACTTTTCAGGGTAAAAATGTTCTGGAAAGAAAAAGTGCCTTTTATCCACTTTTCCTTCTTACCCAGAGCCAGAAGAGGCAGGTAGAGCATCAGCACCAACGAGGGGTGGACGTACGCAGAGGGGAAGACCGTCTGCTCTATGTAAGGCAGGGCATGGTAAAAAGTAACACCTGAGGAGGAGACAGTACCGTAGTCATGATTCTTATAGATAAACACACAACTCATTTCAGTTTATTTATAAAGCGCCAAGTCACAGCAGAATCATCTCAGGGCAATGAACAGAAATATTCATATATAAAAACAATAATTTAACATTATTCATCTGAGGAGCACACTGAGTTTAACTCCATCACAGAACTCTCATCTTGAACAAGCATGAAGGTGACAGTGGAAAGAAAAAACTCCCTCATGAAACTTTTAGCAGAACCAGGCTCAGGACAAGAGGCCATCTGCTTCAACCGGCTGGGTTTGATAGGAACAGATACACAATGGCAGGTTGAGAATAACATGTTAAGATATAAATAATATCAAATGGGGGGGGGGGGCGTTGTGGAGCGCTGATGGAGTAAGACGTGCTTCGTGTCAGCTCCTCCGGGACATGTACTTAATACACTTTTTTGCACCTTTTAACATCCTTTTTCTGGCATAGACTGGTTTTTATTTTCAAAGAAATACGAATAATCGACGCCCAAAGCGAGACCACTGAGGATAAATATGGGGAAACACGACAGAGCAGCTCGCGGCGAGACCAGCCATGAGGCTACGGTGGAGCTCGATGCTAATAGCACTCTGCTAGCCAAACTGAAGAAGATGATCGACGAACTACGAACTGACCTCATCAACAGGTTTGAGACTATAGCTTCGGCTATTATTAAGAAGGAGGTTACTGCAGTTTTGACAAAATTGGAAGCTAGAATGACCTCGGCCGAAGCTAATATTTCCGACCTGGAGCGGGTGGCTAACGACTGGGACGAGAAGCTAACCACCATGGAGGCCCGGATCGCCTCCCTAAACACGACAGTAGACACGTTGGCTAAAAAATGCGAGGACTTGGAGGGTCGTTCCAGGCTGAATAACATTTGCCTCGTGGGGGTACCGGAGGGCTCCGAGGGCCAACACCCCACAAAGTTCGTGTCAACGCTGCTTCAAAACCTGCTCGGCTTCGAAGCCAGGCCCACCGCGCCCCGCGGACCAGACCAACGGAGGGAAAGCCCCTGCGCCCGCTCGTGGTCCGGGTCGCCTTGCTTCAGGATCGAAATGAGATCTTGCGGAGGGCTCGGGAGTCATCTCCTCTGCTTTATGAAGGAAAACGTGTCCTCATCTTTCCTGACTATTCGCCCACAGTGACTAAAAAATGTGAAAAGTTCATGGCGGTGAAGAAGGAGCTACACTCCTGCCTTGGGGTGAAGTTTGGGCTTCTTTTTCCTGCTACTCTGCAGATCACTCTTCCAAATGGTCAAACTCACAAATTCGAGGATGCAGACCTGGCTGCAGACTTTGTTAAGAAGAACATTAAAAATGTGGTCGACTCATCCGTGTTATAAACTCGAAATGGTTCTGTTTAAGTGCCCTGTTTACACATTCCGATTGTGGTTTCCACTCTGACTGCTTATTTTGGTTGGGCCTTGGGGCCCAAGAGGTATATCTATGACATGATCATACAGCTATATTAGGTCGTTTACAACACTTCGGGCATTATAATTGCTGTATTCAGGTAGTCCCCGACTTACGAGCGCTCTGACCTACGAGGTTCCGGACTTACGAGCTGGCGAATTTTTGGAAAAAACGCAAAAAATACCGAGTTTTTCTGTGTTTTTTCACCACAGTTCGTTAGCTAAACATGTGGACACACGTTTCCGATCATTTTTATGCACTCGTAAGCAGTTTTTCGATGAAAAACGAGTGTTTGTAGTCGCGCTAGCAAAACCGTTCCAACTTACGAGCGAAATTCCGGACTTACGAGACACGTGGCGGCCGTTCCAAGTTACGAATTTTCGCTTTACGAGCGCCTCGGAGGAACGGAACTCGCTCGTAAGTCGGGGACTACTTGTAACGTGTTTTTGTACTGTAAGAGTGCCTTCAAAATATCACATGAATATATCAGGATTTACCTCAAATGTTTATTTCTAGGCTTTTTTACTTTTATATATACATAGACACAGTATATTTACTTTGTTACTTTTATTTTCCTTTACAGTATTAGGTATTACTTCAGCTAGCTTTATGGGTCTGCTCGTACATTAGTTCTTTTTATTATTTTTTTATTTTCTTTTTATTTATTTATTTATTTATTATTATTATTATTATTTTTTTTTTTAAATGTTTTTCTTATGCTCTATAGGACAAGATTCTCTTTTATATGTACAGTATAGGTGTGGGTGTAGGTGCGTACATATGTGTATGTGTGTGTGTGGGCATGTGTGGCCCAGACGAAGATTCTAGCACATTGATACGCAGAGTACATTTAGTACATGGATACACAGACAGGGTAAAGGTGGGTTGCACATGTGTACATATACATTTTTTTCTTATTTATTAATTTATTTACTTTTTTATTTTTTATTTTATTTTTTATTTTATTTTATTTTATTTTTTTATGCTAGTTCTTTATATGGTGCAATTCTTGAATACTGTTTAACTTGCATCATGTTCCCAGGAGGGGGCGGCAGCGGTTGGTACTGCTCTTGTTCTTCCCCCTTTCCTCAGTCCTTGGTGAACTGTGTGCTAGGTTCTTTTTGGGATCTTTGTGGGGTCTCGCGTGTCCCGTTTGGGGGGATGCTTCGGCGAGTGGGTGGGAGTGGGGGGTTTGCAGTGGGTGGGATCTCGTGTATCCCGATTGGAGGGATGCTTCGGCGAGCGGGTGGGAGTGGGTGGTTTGTGGTGGGTGGGATCTCGCATGTCCCGATTGGGGGGATGCTTCTGCGAGGGGGTGGGTTTAGGGGGTGTTTTGGTTTGTTGGGGTACACACATTGTTTGATGTCATTGTATGGGCGTTTTCCTTTTTTTTCTCCCTCCCTACCTCCCTTTCCCCTCTCCCTTTCCCCTCTCTCTTTCAGGCGACCAGGGGCCAGCCCTGCCTATTCTACTCTGGGCTGAACTATGGCTGATTCTATCCTGACACCAGCAGCAGGGGTAGGACAGGAAATCTGTTTTACCAGCTTTAATTGCAGGGGGATTAACACCCCACAAAAGCGCAGTAAGGTAATACACCATATACAACGCTTGGGGACACACATAGCATTTTTGCAGGAGACACATCTTAGGAATGGGGACCACCTAAAGTTGAGGCGTAGCTGGGCTAGTCAGGTTTTCCACTCCTCTTTCAACACCAAATCCAAGGGGGTGGCGATTCTTATTAATAAATCTGTCCTGGATTAAACTGCTTTACTCTGACCCTTATGTGTCAATTCGGACAAACAGGAACCATTCAGACTATTTTCATCTCGGCCGCTCTACGCGCCAAGGCTGCCCATTGAGCCCGTTGCTATTCGCTCTGGCAATTGAACCCCTCGCAATAGCACTTAGAAATAGTACGAGCATTGTGGGTGTGGTGAGGAAAGACTTAGAGGCTAAGTTGTCTCTATACGCCGATGATCTCCTTTTGTACGTTTCCAATTTGGATGTCTCTATTCCCGCTATACTTGCTACACTGGGTAGATTCGGACAACTGTCAGGTTACAAACTAAATCTTAACAAAAGCGAACTATTTCCTATCAATGCGTTGGCTAAGAGCTATCCATTGCACACACTACCTTTTAAGGTTGTGGATCAAGGCTTTTCCTATCTAGGAATCAAAGTTACATCTAAATATGGAGACCTCTTCAAAGCCAACTTTTCCCCTCTGCTAACTCACATCAAGGAGGACTTTGATCGCTGGTCGATGCTGGGTCTTTCTTTAGCTGCCCGGGTTAACGCTATTAAAATGAATATCCTACCTCGTTTCTCCTACCTATTTCAATGCATACCTATCTTTCTCCCGCGGTCCTTTTTTAACAAACTAGATGGTATAATTATCAAATTTCTTTGGAATGGGAAAGCTCCTCGAATCCGTACTGAATTTTTACAGCGGCCTAAGGAGCTGGGTGGCATGGCCCTCCCAAATCTAAGGTTCTATTACTGGGCCTCAAATATTAGACTTTTTCGATATTGGCTTGAGGCGGGTGGTCCCTCTTCTCCAGCCTGGGTCTCCATGGAAGCCAACTCTGTAAGTCCCGTGTCTTTGGCAGCTCTGCTATACTCTCCATTACAATCCTCAACTAAACCTTACACTTCTAATAAATTGGTGGAGGGATCTTTAAAACTTTGGAAACAATTCAGACGGCACTTTGGCCTACAACCTATTTCGATACATGCTCCCATACCTCAAACCACACTTTTCCGCCATCTCTTTCGGATAATGCTTTCTTGTCATGGCGGAGAAAGGGTCTCTCTACCTTTCACGACATGTACATTAACAATACCTTCGCCTCATTTCAACAAATCTCCGAGAAGTTCGATATCCCTCGTCACCAGTTCTTTAGGTACTTACAAGTGCGTAGTTTTGTCAGATCCACCTACCCAAACTTCCCAACCTTCCCGTGGATACAACCCTGGACATTTTTCTAAAACCCCAGGTCAAACTGAAAGGAGCTATTTCTTCCACATACAATCAAATTATGACTCTACGTCCCCGAACTCTAAACTCTATTAAACTACTCTGGGAAGAGGATCTGGGTCAGACCATCTCAGAGGATCTCTGGTCACAAGTCTTACTATCTGTGCACAAATCTTCGATTTGTGCCAGGCACAACTTGATCCAATGTAAGCTTGTGCATCGTATTTATTACACCAAAGCACGCCTGGCCAAGTTCTACGACAACATTTCCCCTGCTTGTGACAGGTGCCAGCATTCCCCAGCAATTTAATTCACACCATCTGGCTGTGTCCTCAACTCCATCAATATTGGTCTAAAGTCTTCGCTATATTATCAGACATTTATGACAGACAATTGGAACCAGACCCATTGACTGCCTTATTCGGAATTACCCCTCTGCAAACCACCCTGTCCTCATCACAAAAGTCCTCCCTTGCTTTCCTGACCTTTTTGGCAAGGAGAGTGATCATTACAAAATGGAAATCGCCTCGCCCTCCTTCACATACCCATTGGCTCCGAGATGCGTTACATTTTATTAAACTTGAAAAAATTGTTGCACTTTGAAAGGTTGCTCTGCCAAATTTTTAGGATTATGGAACCCTCTCTTGAGAACCCTTAAAAGGTCAAATTTCCCCAATATCCCGGACTGATAGGGTGATTTGTGTGTCTGTAGCTGGTGTATGCACTTGTCGCTACTATTTTAGCTCTCTCTCTCTGGAGAAGACTTGACTATTCTGACGACGGGGTCCTCCCCTGGCGCCTGAATTCCCCCCCTTTCTCTCCCCCCTTTTTTTATTTTTTTATTTTATTTTATTATTTATTTTTTTATTTATTTTTTTATTATTATTGGTATTATTATTATTGTCTCTTTATTTTTTTATTTTTTTAAGATATTCGTTCTTTTGGTGTTCAATTAAACGGACAGTACATTGTTAATATTGTACTTTTCACATTTCTTCTGTAATGTACTTCAAAAATCTAAAATAAACTTGGGGAAAAAAACCCAGAAAATAATAAAATAAATATAATAATAATAATGTCATATTTTTATCATCTGTGTATGTTTCCATACAAGACGAAATTTGACTCTGCATTTAACCCAATCACCACCAGGTGGGGCAGTGGGCAGCTATAGAAAGCGCGCCGGGGAGCAGTTGGGATGAGATGTGCTGCTCAAACACACCACAAGTTATGCGGTGTAGTGGCAGGGGAACTGGACTTGGGACCCGAAGGACCCAGGTTTGAACCCCAGTCATCAAATGAAAATTATTCAATTTTAACAATTCATTTAAGGAAATGAGGTCAGTTTGTCTAAGCCTATAGCAGCATAGCTAACCGTAACTGTAGGATTCATCAAAAAGTAAAGTCTTCAAACTGGACAATGTGTCAGCCTCATGGACAGGAACTGGAAGTTGGTTCCACAAGAGAGGAGCCTGAGAACTGAAAGATCTTCCTTCCATTCTGGTTTTGTAAACTCTAGGAACCACAAGTAAACCTGCAGTCTGAGAGTGAAGTGCTCTGTTAGGAAAATATGGAATAATAAGATCTGTAATATAAGATGGAGCTAGGTTTTTTAGAGCTTTGTAGGTTAGAAGTAAGATTTTGAATTCTATTCTGGTTTTGACAGGGAGCCAGTGGAGAGAAACTAAAACTGGAGAGATGATCTCTCCTACTAACTCCAGTTAAGACTCTGGCAGCAGCATTTTGGATCAACTGAAGACATTTTAAAGAAGTATTTGGACACCCAGATAACAAACCATTGCAATAGTCCAGTTTCGACGTGACAAATGCATGAACCAGTTTTTCTGCATCATGTTTAGTTAAGATGGTTCTAATTTTAGTGATATGACGCAGGTGGAAGAAGTTTTAGTAACGTTTTTAATGTGGGGGATAAAAGACATGTCCTGATCAAAAATAAAACACCAAGATTTTTAACATTAGATCTGGAGGCCAGATTGATGCCATCTAAGGAGAGTGAAAGACTGAAAAATTCATTCCCAAGATGCTCAGGTCAACAAAACTAAAATCTCAGTCTTGTCTGAGATTAAAAACAGAACATTTAGGGTCTTCCAGGTTTTTGTGTCTTTAAGACATGTTTTATATACAAGGTAAAGAGTATTGGACCAAGCACTGAACCCTGAGGCACTCCATGACTAACTGGTGTATGATGAAGATTCATTATTTACATTTACAAATTGGAATCTATCAGATGGATATAATTTAAACCAATTTAGAGCCAATGTCAAGTCTCTGTGATTGAATATTGTGATCATCTCTATCAAATGCAGCACAAAGCGTTGTAGTGAGTGTTTTTATTGCCCTCTACTGAAGTGCGAAACCTGGGCGCAAATGTTGAGCATGGGTGCATTTGTGTGTGTGTGTGCGTGTGTGTGTTTGTGTGTGTGTGTGTGTGTGTGTGTGCGTGCGTGTGTGTGTGTGTGTCTACAATCAAATGTTTTAGAACATTTTGGCCTTGGTTGTCCTCAGGCTGTTTCTGTGAGTAGCAAGTCGGCCATCTGGCCTAAAAAGTTTGCTTGTTGTAGATGATGAATGATCTTGTTGTAGATGATGAATGATCTTGTTGTAGATGATGAATGATCTTGTTGTAGATGATGAATGATCTTGTTGTAGATGATGAATGATCTTGTTGTAGATGATGAATGATCTTGTTGTAGATGATGAATGATCTTGTTATAGATGATGAATGATCTTGTTGTAGATGATGAATGATCTTGTTGTAGATGATGAATGATTGTTTTGGATGGCTGTGCTCTGTTTTGCACGTGTTAAAAGTCTACTTCTGAGATTCCAACAGGAGGTTGTCTTGAAACACAGCAGTGAAGGCTACTTATGGGACAGATCTGGTTGGCAGGCCGTAGACTGATGAAGTCCTCTGGATGGGGGATGAAACGTTTCTCACTTAAAGAGATTTGATTTGTATTGGATCGTTTGATTTATGGTCTGCAATGTTTTTATGTTTTTCGTGTTGTACTTCATTGTCTGTGTTGCCTGTTGCGTGTTTGTTTGTCCAGCACTTTGGTGTGGACTTGTTCCTGTTTAAAGTGCTTTATAAATAAAATGGTATGGTATGGTATGGTAAAGAAACTGGTCCAGATATCACGATTTAATCTTTTTTGTTGTTATCTACCAGGATGATTGAGCTTACAAACTTTTTTTTTGTTTTGTTAAAGTTGGTTTACAAAAAGAGCCCTCAGAGGACTTGCAGAAAGAGAAACTGTTCCTACCCACCCACCCCCGGCCTGCAGGGATCGACACTGTCCTCACACACTTCCTGACATTTTATCAGCCACACATTGCCGGCTCGTTTCCTGTTCTCCCTACCCTTCAGTTACACAACAGTGTGCGACACAAAAACACCAAGTCGGCTGCTTGTTGTGAAGTCACGAAGCCTGAGACGCTGCCTCACCTTCAGTGAAGACTGACAGGATATACAGGGGGATCCAGAGGGTGTAGCGCATCCACAGCATGCCGCTGGACGGCGTGTCCATGACACACAGCAGCTCATGAGGATACCTGTCATCACACACATGTCAACATGTTAGGAAAGCATTCAACTGTTTTCACTGGAAGAAGATTATGCATTTACTCTTTCAGGTGATTGATCAGCCTTCAGCTTACTGTCTCATGAATGATCCACACTTATAGGGTGTCTTTTGATATGCTCATCGAAGGCAGGACGTATTATAGTCTAGTCTATGGTCGTCTTGTTCCACCCATAGCTTCTGATGCGCTCAGAGATCATTTAACAAAACTTCACACATATGCAGACAGAGTGACACTCGTCATCACCCCAGCTTCAAGCACAAGGTCACATGTTAAGATCAAGTGTTGAACAAGACAATCAATGTTTTGTAGACAAGAATAGAATGCACTGTATGCAGCGCTCTTGTTCATCTCTCCAAGTTCTGCAACTTTATTTACTGTTTCTCCATCACACACACTCATACCATGCCTTCTGTTATATATTTTTACATACTATATAAAGTATTTTTTATATTCTCACTCAAACATTAGTAAGCAGTTCAGGGTCAGCGTCTTGCTCGAGGATACAGCATGTTGCAGAAACCCGGGTATCGAACCTTGGACCACCTGATTGGAAGATGACCACCCTGCCAGTGGGCCAAATTATTGCACAGGTTGATGTTTATCAACAGATGTTTGAAGCAGCACATGTGTAATATTTTACTGTACAACAGCATAGAAACATCCAGTTTCAGCTACAAGCACGTCGTGTTCGGCTCAGTGTTCACCAGGACATGAAGAAAGTCGTCTGCCTCACTTCATCAAGCAGCAGAAAGTCGTCTGCCTCACTTCATCAAGCAGCTTGTCTCTGGCCTGCACACAAACAGGAGTGGTGTGGAGCTCGTTCTGTGACCATAAGACATCATTTAACACTTTATCAACTTCTGCACTTAAAACTGCACTCCTGGGAGAAACTCCCCCTGATGTTTCCTTTAACTACCAAGACCTTTAAATAGGACTTCAAGATGTGCAGCAAGAAATGTTAACTTTCAAATAATTATATACGGTACATTGGCTTTCTGTCCCCCACCGCAGCGCAAAGAGGGGAATTAAAAATACTCTCCATCCATCCGTGTTTGTTGTGAGCATGAAAACCAGAAAAATAAGTAAGGTACTTATGCACAGTGGTGCATGAATATTTGTGAACTCTTTATCATTTTCTATATTTCTTCATCAATATGATATAAAACATCAGATTTTCACACAAGTCCTAAAAGTAGATAAAGAAAACCCAGTTAAACAAATGACACAAAAATATTATTGATCATTTATTCATTGAGGAAAATGATCCAACATTACATATTTGTGATGGTAAAGTTTGTGAACCTCTAGGATTATCAGTTAATTTGAATGGGAAATTAGAGTCAGGTGTTTTCAATCAATGATGATGATCAGGTGTGAGTGGACACCCTGTTTGATTTAAAGAACAGTATCTATCAGAGTCTGATCTTCACAACATGTTGGTGGAAGTGGATCATGGAGGAACAAAGGAGATTTCTGAGGAGCTCAGAAAAACAGTTGTTGAAGCTCATCAGCCTGGAACAAGTTACAAAACATCTGTAAAGTGTTTGGACTCCATCGATCCACAGTCACACAGATTGTGTACAAATGCAGAAAGTTAAGACCATTGTTACCTCCCCAGGTGTGGTGGGCCAACAAAGATCACTCCAAGAACAAGGAGTGGAATAGTCAGTGAGGTCACAAAGGAGCCCAGGGTAACTTGTCTCTCACATTGACTGATGTTGATGTTCATGAGTTCACCATCACTAACCCACTGAACAACAATAGTTCATGGCAGTGTTGAAGGAGAAACAACTGCTCTCCTAAAAGAACATGGCTGCTCGTCTGCAGTTTGTTGAAGATCACGTGGACAAACCTGAAGACTGCTGGAAGAATGTTTTGTGGACGGATGAGACCAAAATAGAACTTTTTGGTTTAAATGAAAAGTTATGTTTGGAGAAAGGAAAACTCTGCATTCCTGCAGAAGAACCTTATCCTATCTGATAAACATGGTAGTGGTAGTATCATGCTGGTGAAGATTCTCAGTCGTCCAGGACATGATAAAATCAAAAAGGCGTTCAATACAGGATCAACTGGACTTTATTTGTTACAGAAGACGTTTCGACCTCTATCCAGAGGGCTTTATCAATTCTATGAACAGACTGTGTGCGTGTGGAGTTATAACAGTCTTAGGAGTCACGCACCAACTTATGTAAATTGCAAGCTGAGGTAACATACATGTAAATTGACAGATCACACCTTAACAGTAGGAGTTTCCTTGAGTGTCTGTCAGAGACTTCAAGGAAACTCCTACTGTTAAGGTGTGATCTGTCAATTTACATGTATGTTACCTCAGCTTGCAATTTACATATGTTGGTGTGTGACTCCTAAGACTGTTATAACTCCACACACACACAGTCTGTGCAGTGAATTGATAAAGCCCTCTGGATAGAGGTTGAAACGTCTTCTGTAACAAATAAAGTCCAGTTGATCTTGTATTGAACGCTTTTTTTTTTTTTGGTAGTATAGTCTTGGTATATTTTGCCGCATCTGGGTCAGGACAACTTGTCATCATTGATGAAACAATGAATTCTGAATTATATCAGAATATTCTAAATGATAGCAGGGTTTCTGCTTTTTGGCATCAACGGTATATGTTATCGGCTTTTGAGGAAGACATTGGCTGCAGTTTTGGCCATGACAAAACTGCCAAGTCTGTATGAAGGTTTGGTTTGTGCTACGAGTGCTCAAAATCAGCTGATTTATGAGCTAAACCATAAGATGGAAGCGATTTGTGAGAATCGCAGACCACCTGTGGCTTCTAGGACTCGCCCGCATGTTTGAGACGACCTTGAAGGAGGCTCATAGCACGGATCAGTGGAATGCCCACAAATCTGGCCATTTTGGATCAAAGGTACCAACAGGGTTCAAGGCTGACAAGAAAAAATACAGTCTGCCTGAAGACATCATCAATTGTGGCTTATCTGAATCTCACTCCCCCGTTTGGCCTCGAAAGCAGGCCGACTATCAAATTTCTCTTGGGACATGGGTAAACTAAGGAAAAGCTTTGTCTATCGCAATCCCCACCCCACCCCCAAGAACTTCTGTGAAGGCTTATCAG
>JBBPBX010036573.1:5638-19219 GCA_038048925.1 Garcialebias charrua | reverse complement strand
CACCTTCCTTCCTTCAAGCCCACCTTCCTTCCTTCCTTCGAGCACACCTTCCTTCCTTCCTTCGAGCCCACCTTCCTTCCTTCCTTCGAGCTCACCTTCCTTCCTTCCTTCGAGCCCACCTTCCTTCCTTCGAGCCCACTCCTTCCTTCAAGCTCACCTTCCTTCCTTCCTTCGAGCCCACCTTCTTCCCTGCAGCAGAACTGTCCAGCTTCTCCTGAAGTCCTCAAATTGTTCTCAGGCCAGATAATAAATATAATTTCTCCAGAGAGAGTTCGGAGTCTGCCTGAGTGTCTCCTCCTAGCATTTAAAAAACCATCAGAAGGAGCCTAACCCCCTCAACTCACCCCTTTCGAAGAGATCCCCTTAGATGAGTGAGCACCTTATCTCCAAGGCTGAGCCCAGCCACCCTGCAGAGGAAGCTCATTTCAGCCATTACTATCAAAGATCTTTACCTCATGGACATAGGTGGACTGGACTGTAAAGGCCTGATTATGATGTTAGAAATCAACACGTCCACAAACCAGGCCCCAGGCCTGGCTCCAAGAGGGTGCCCCAGTTTCCTTGTGCAAGGCAAAGTAGTATTTGTTTTTCTACTTCATCGTCAATTTTTTTGAATCACTCTGTATTGACTCTCCTACGGTGCCAACTTGGTACTGGAGGTCCTACCAGACTCTAATGCCCCTTGATTACTTCAGGACAATGGTGGTGCTCAAACCTCTCCACCATGTGGTCGTTTTGCAGAAAAATGAGTTTATGTTCCACACAATAAAACTGTGCATGTGTTGAAGAATACACAGTAGTTTTACATCATATTTAAAATTTATTTTCTACAAATAGACAAAAAAAAAAGAACAAAGAATTTAAAAAATGTAATGAACATGACAGAATGAAACAAAGTGAAGCAGCCGAATAAATTTATTCAGTTACATACTTGGAGTCAGTCAAAGCTCCGACATGTGAGCTGTGTAAATCCACACTCCTGTTCCTGGACGTGGCCTCGTTAAGAACCAGTCACCTGATCGTGGCTGCTTAATTAATTATTTATGGTCATCACAGAGCAGAGGAGTGCAACCCTTTTCAATGGAATAGCTCAGAGTCATTTTATGAATAAATATTGGATTAATGCAACTTTAATCTGGTCTCGTTCATTCATCTATTTCATTTAATACTAAATTCATTAACCTTAAGGATTTCCTGTGGTTTATGTCAATTTAACTCTTGTATTTTACATAAATCTCCTCATAAGCTCAACATTTTATACACTTTTGTCCATGTTTTCTTTAAAAGTAGGTTTTAAATAAACCTGAATGACCTACAAAATCCAGGTAAGTCGTTTAAACCAAACTAAGCCATGGTCGTCATGATTTCCTCCTCACCACCTGTCCACTAAGGTCTTTTTCTGTGACACCCTGTCTGCTGATTCAGTCTTCATGCTGTCTTCTTGTCTAAATATAGAACCCAGTTAAAGTGAACCTGATCCAATGTCTGCCTGAAAATGAGCATCTAGTGAGCAAAATGAAGAACCTCCTGGAAGGTAATTGGGATGCTTCAAAATAAAAGGCAAAAGGGCTCAAGATTGAGGAGAGACGACTTAACTGAGACAGGTCGTGGAGGTTGGAGATATGAGCTGCACGCTTAGACTGAACCAGATGGAAGGTCAAAGATCAGCATCTTACTTTAAGACTTGTCAGCTGTTGTCTCATCTCCAGCAGCATTTTCCGTACATTCAAGTTCATTTATAAGGCTTCTACGTTCTGTCCTAAAGATTTAGGCTTTCTGATGAGAGGTTTTCAGCCTTTACAAAAATAAAAAACAGTTCTGCCTCTTATATCACAAGAAATAGTTCTGAGCTGTGAAACATGCTTGAAGCATTAAAATACAGTAAAAGTTATTCGGAACTGTTATTCAAACACTATTATGAACATCTGTAATTTGAGATGTGATGAATTTAATGAGACCTTGCGTATAACATTTGACCTTGATTTGTAACCTTGGCCTTTAGGCTGTGGTGATGAACAACATGAATAGCAGTATTAGCATTAACATTGGTAGAACTAGCATTAGCAGTATTAGCATTAACAGTAATAAGAGTCAGAGATTCTTTATTGTCATTCGCACCCCATCTGGTACATATGATGAAACGAGATTATGTACACAGGGTCCCAGTTACATCCAACAATAAAATGTAAAAGAAAAACAGTAATGACATCTAAGATAGGAACTAAGAAAAACATAAACTAAAAATATACTAGTAAGCACTAATATCATAGAAAACATCACTTCGAACAGCAGCACGAACATGAGTCTGTATGAGCAGATGAGCACGAATGAACACAGCAACATGAAACAGATCAGAAGCAGTATGAGACAGATCAGCAGCAACATGAAACAGATCAGCAGCAACATGAAACAGATCAGCAGCAACATGAAACAGATCAGCAGCAACATGAAACAGATCAGCAGCAACATGAAACAGATCAGCAGCAACATGAAACAGATCAGCAGCAACATGAAACAGATCAGCAGCAACATGAAACAGATCAGCAGCAACATGAAACAGATCAGCAGCAACATGAAACAGATCAGCAGCAACATGAAACAGATCAGCAGCAACATGAAACAGATCAGCAGCAACATGAAACAGATCAGCAGCAACATGAAACAGATCAGCAGCAACATGAAACAGATCAGCAGCAACATGAAACAGATCAGCAGCAACATGAAACAGATCAGCAGCAACATGAAACAGATCAGCAGCAACATGAAACAGATCAGCAGCAACATGAAACAGATCAGCAGCAACATGAAACAGATCAGCAGCAACATGAAACAGATCAGCAGCAACATGAAACAGATCAGCAGCAACATGAAACAGATCAGCAGCAACATGAAACAGATCAGCAGCAACATGAAACAGATCAGCAGCAACATGAAACAGATCAGCAGCAACATGAAACAGATCAGCAGCAACATGAAACAGATCAGCAGCAACATGAAACAGATCAGCAGCATCATGAAACAGATCAGCAGCAACATGATGTGATAGATTTTTTTCACAGTGATTATTCTGGTTAGATATTCATGAGTCTAACAGCCCCAGGGTAGAAGCTGTTCCTCCGTAGTGGTTCTACACTCTGCAACCTCCATCCTGAGGGGAGCGGGGCAATAAGTGTGTGTGCTGGGTGAGTGGGGTCCTTCATGATGCAGGTGGCTCTCTTCCTGCATCTGGAGGTGTAGATGTCTGTGATGGTGGAGACTGACTCCAACATCTTCTGTGCAGCCTTCACCACTCTCTGCAAAGCTTTTCTTTCTGCAGCTGTGCAGCCTCCATGCCACACGTTGATGCTGGAGCACAGGATGCTCTCCACTGCACACCTGTAGAAGGAGGTGAGGACTGAGCTTCTCAGGCCAGCTCGTCTCAGCCGTCTGAGGAAGTAGAGTCTCTGATGAGCTTTCTTGATCAGGCTGGTGGTGTTGGTCCAGCTGAGGTCATCGTTCATGTGTACACCCAAGTACTTGTAGCTGGAGACCACTTCCACTGCAGATCCTCTTATTTTCAGTGGGGTATAGGTGTGCTTGTTCCTTCTGAAGTCCACGATCATCTCCTTTGTCTTCTTCACATTGATGTGAAGGTTATTCTCTTTGCACCAGCATGTAAACGTGTATCTGATCTTAGAGGCTGAAACACGGAGACCGCGGGAGATAAACAGAGCGCGAGCTGGTCATGTGACCGGGTCTGTTTTGACGGTGCCCGGTTAGCAGCTAGCTCAACAAGCTAACGTTCTGCGTGAAAAAGCGCATTAATTATCTGATTTTAAAAAAAACAGTTTTGTCGTTAGTGATATGAATTAATACAGAACCAGTAACACACACGTTTTGCGCAAGCTGTTTTTTTTTTTAAACTAGCGGTGTTTAATGTTGTTATCTTAGCTTTAGCATAGCTATTTAGATGAGGTGATGCACTTTCTCAATACGTGTACCTATTACCAGACCTGGTCGTGATGTCACAACTATTATACTATCCTTTTTATTGTCTGTTTTAAATAAAATGTTAATTATTATGTTCAGTAATGTGAAGCTATTTAGTCATCACGTTTTGCATTCACTTAACGTTGACAAACTGGGAAAAGCTAAAACCTCTACATTGTTTTTAACTAACAACGTGAGAAGATTTTTCTGGTCCTCAATTTTTGCACGAGTGAGAGGTGAGGATGTGTGTATTTATTTATTTTATTTTGTATTACAGGACATGACAGAGTGTCTCTCCCACAGTTGAAAGAAGAAGGCAGCAATGACTGAAGAGGGAGCTCAAACTTTCTGAACACAGCCTCATCACTGAATGTCCAACAAGATGGGGATCCAAAGAAATGAAGTGTTAGAGCAGCTCAAAGCCATTTCTCTGTTGCTGTCAGGTGACTGTTATGCACGCTCCCTTATAATAACCTGGCAGTGGAGTCTGTTCACAAGACTCTGCATCCTGCTGTTACTGACTGACTATGTTTACATTATTGTTCCAAGAGTTTTTTATTTTTAACTTTACATCTAAAAGATTTAATAAGAACAGATACTAGTTTATTTTGTGTTCACTGAGTTTGAATTCCCAGAACGAGTTGGTTAAAGCAGATTCTCTTTGTTTTTTGCACTTTATTTTTTATGCTGTTACTGGCTGGAAAGCAGTAAGTTTAATTTTTTTATATCTAATTTTTTATTATTATTTATTAACTGTCATGTGAAGTTCAGACAGTAGTTAGGAAGTTCACTTAACTTGTATACTACTGTATTGTGTTTATGAAACAAGAAAAAATAGAAATGGTGAAAAGAACAGTCATACATTTGCTTGCTTTATTGTAATCTCTGCTTTAAATAAATCTGACATTGTTTATTATAAACCAGATTGATTTATTGCTTCTGTTTGTTGAAAAATACTTGAGAAGGTATTTAAAAAATAATCGCATTTTAAATCGCAATCGCAATTCATAGGAAAAAAATCGCAATTAGATTATTTTCCAAAATCGTTCAGCCCTAGTCACCGCTGAGAACCCAGAAATGCGGGCCGGTGTTTTGCCAAAAATGGATTGGCGGCCAGAGGAGCGTGCAGGAAGGACTTTAACAAGATTAACACTTAAAAACAATTATTTGTTTGCTGCAAATTATAGTAAAGGTGGGTCAGTTGAACTTTTCCTTAATAAATGCACGTAATGTCAAATCAGCTGAATTTCAAAAATAGTTTTGCTTCACCCATCGTCACCTGCTGCTGAGAGGTGCTGTGAAGCGTGCACGCGCAGCTGTACGAGCCGCCGCATTTCTTAGAACTTTAACAAGATAAACACCTAAAAACATTTGTTTACTCGACATTATAGTAAAAGTGTGTCTCAGTTGAACTTTTCTTAATAAAGGCACTTTGACAGTTAAAACATGGTAAAATTACGCAGACAAAATAAAGTGGCTTTAACGTTACGCTCACCCGCCCATAATGATGACAGAAACACCTATTTTATTTTATTTTTTTAATTCAAACCCGTTGAATTCTTCATCCTCTGTGTCACTGGTTAAGAGTTCTGCCAACTCCTGAGGTAAGTGATGCAGCTGCCTCCTCTTCCTCCCCAGGGCTGTTGAAGATCTCCTCTGCTCCAGCTGCAGCTCCATCTAACATCGCGGCCTTTCTGAACCCCGACTGAATGGATTCTTTAGTGACTGAGGTCCACGCTTTATCCATCCATCCGAGGACCTGCTGGAACATTGCGTGGCGCATCCGTCCTGTAGCCGTGAAGCTGTTGCTCTCCGTCCACCATCCACGCTGCTTTGAATCTCCGGTTCACAGAAATGTCCAGAGGCTGCGGCACTTTTGTCAAGCCTCCCAGGATGATGGCAGGAATGGAGTTAAACACTTTTAATTTTATCTTTCAATTGCGGTGTGATGTGCGCACGAATGCTATCCATCACCAGCAGGGCTTTTTTTGCTCTAAAAATCTGTACACCGTAACAGGTACACCGGTAGTCGTCAAAAGCCTAGAGGGTTCTTTAGCGCCCCAAGTGGCCGAAAGTGGTACTGTTCAATTTTTTTTAGTCTGAATGAATGGAAACTGATCAATACTTTTTAAGTTGTTTTGTTTTCTTAGAGGTTTTATTTGTAGATTTGCAGAAACATACATATAAAAAAGTCATAAATGTAAATATTTTCTATGACTACAAAGATCTGCATACTGCATACAGAGTTGCAGGTTGCAGACACCTACTAGACAAAAAGTTTTAATTATTGATTTGACACAAGTTGAAACCTTTTTGCTTTTGCTTCTCGAGTTAGATGAAGAAAGACAATCATGACTGAAAATAAGATTTTTTTTCTTCTTCTGCTAAACACCTGGAGAGACAAGTTTCCAGGCTGGTTGTAGTTTGTGTTTCCTGCTTTTAAATAACAGCGTGGGTCTGATCTAAAAATAGGGACGGTTCAGCTCCACCAGAGACAACAGCGTCATTATGGGATGATGCTGACAAGCAGGAGGTCCCTGAAGGAGATGGACAGACAGTGCTGACCATAGATAATATATACACTAGATAAGACATCCCCGCTGTTGGCCAATGGAGACCGACATCGTCAGACGGCGGCCATCTTGCCACAGACAGAACGCCCACTCTTAACATGAATGTGAATGGGGCATTTACTATTAAAATAACCATAACTTGCTTAATTTTCAACCGATTTTAAAACGGTTTGGTTTGTTATAAATGTGAGAGATGTTGTTATAATATGGTATACTTAAGATGGACGTTCACATGAAAATAACGTTATATAGACACTGTATTGCACTAGCAATATACACAATAAGATTATATTTACATCTATTTATAAATACATGTTTATTTCCAGCGAAATTAACTGACATATGTTACAATGCTAATAAATATTTAATACTATTTCATCATAAATAGCATTATTATTAGTGGTATGAAAATAATTTATGCCAATTTTTTCCCTACACATGCAAATATTATGTAATATTAAATACATTATTACACAAACCTTGGTCAATATGTGTAGTTTATTTTTTTTAGATACATGAAAAGATTTAATAATCGGGAGATATAAATAAACAAACAAACAAACAGAAATAAACATCTGATAGTGTGACAAGACTCTCAGTCCCTCGGTGCAACAGTAACTATTTAAACATTAAAACACTGAAACATATAATAATAAACATAAGCATAAAATAGTAAAACTGTAACACTGTCCTGAGTTTTTGCATAGTGGTAAATGAGTATGAAAATTTACACCAACTCTAAAACTAAAACACTAAACATTTAATGAACATAATACTGTCCTGAGTTTTTGCATACTAGTATAAAAAGTATAAAAGTACAGTATAACTATAAAATAAACTAAAGGTTCTAGCATTGACATCTCATTATTTGACCATCATTTCAGTTTTTGAATATTATATGCTGAATGTTAGCACTACAGGTAATAGGTCAAATATAGTATAAGTCAACCTCTACCTGAAATGTACACAAGTGTGTTTTCCACAAGACCATCGAAGCGGCTGGGAAGGTAGCTGTGGTCATGTATAAGAGCAGGAATGTCAGCAAACGGTGATGGAAGATCTTCTTCTTCTACAGAGGACATGTCTACAGCTGACAGGTTTGTTGATGTGTCAATGTGGTAGAACTGGTCAGCAGAGGACATTGGTTCAACTGGTTGGGACTCTGTCTCATCCTGTGCGGTCACATTGCCTTTTATGCTTGGTTTAACACCACACCGGGCCATCAGCTTTCTGAAAATGTTCTTGAACTGGCTGGCACTAGGGTTGTTATTCCATCCACCTTAAAATAGACACAAGATATATAACAGTATATTACATATTCACCGATTTTTCAAACAAATAAACAAACCAAATGTATTTTCCTAAAAAAAAAAAGAAAACATGGATCAACAAATTGAAAACAATACAGTTGCTGACAGTTCCGGTCACTTAGTGTTGTGTTAAAAAATAATTAAAAAATAATTATGAATTGTACCAGATGCTCTGATGGAGTTAAAGAGAAGCTCCAAGTGGTCCTGGCTGAACCTGTAGGTCAGGATATATCGCTGCTCATCAAGCAGCACAGGAACCATTGACATCAATGTGTCAATATTGATGATAAATCCCAGGATAGAGAGGAATCTTAATCAAATAAAGCAAATATTGTATAATTACAAAGAGGTCCCAAGAAAGAATGAGTTTAGGATCTTAACATTTACTTTTTTTAGGGGTGGCGGTGACTAAACACAAGAGCAGGAACAGAGACATATTTTAATACAGCAAATATATTGTAGCAAAACACCCTGATAAGATAAGAAGTACCATCACCAGAAAAGAGCATCTTATGAACGTGATGCAGACAGAAAAGAGCATATTATGAACTCCATGCAGAGAGGTGAGAACAACTGAGGAGATAGCATTAGAGCACTTAAAACAACAACAAGGTCAACCAAAGTGCTGTAAATATATATTATGTCATTATTATGTAAATATATATTATGTATAATATTATGTCAATAATATTATCTCACATTTTTTGTGTGTAGCGTGACGTGTAATGTGCACTGATCCAAAATATAACTATGATTATTCTAATTAAAGTAATAATACTGTCACAGAGTCTTACAGGTGAAATGTGATCCCAAGGTTTCTTGTTTTGATGTTACGTCTATTGGAGCATCCATAGGCTGCACAAAAGTCAGGCATCTTGTCAAAGAGTATTTCTGTAAAACACAAAGCAGTAATTAGTGTTGAACATACCAAACCGCTTGGAAATCATGTGCAGCTTTAGTTCAGTTAAAAACAAAGAGCTCCTAGTGATCTAAGAATGCTGGGGAAATGTTTGGAATACTAGCTAGCCCTTAATCAAAGGCTCTGGTTAATAGTCTGCTAATAAATACAGTCATGATCAAGACAGTCATTTAGACAAAAGATTATTTTGTTATAAAATAGTTATTGGTGTAATAAAAACAGAATTTAAATTCTAGATTCTCGATGAGTGTGACACCCAAAACACGAATAAAACCTTTTAAAAAAGACGAAACTGCTGTCTGATTACCAAAGAAATCATAGCCACGTTAATAACGTTTTTAAAAACATAAACCGTTTGTAAATCCGTCAAGATTACAGCGAGTTAAGTGTATTTTTGTTTGTATAAATCCCTCACCTCCATACGGTTTCCACAGCTGCAGCTAATGTTGCTGTCTGTGGCAAGATGGCTGCCGCTTGACGACGCCGCTGACTCCTCCTCAGCTTATCTAGTGTATATATCTATGGTGCTGACAGCTGACCGGGCGGAAAAATGGGTTTCATCCTCAGAAGGAGGATGTGGAAGAGGAAGAGAGGTGTTGCTGACAGTTAGTAATGAGGAAGCTAAAAGCTGGGAAATAATATGAAAAGAAAAAAGGAAAAATATAAAAATGAGTTGTCAATAACATAATTTTTCGCTATATAAATCGCTTTTTTTTTTTTGCATAATTTACAAGCCCTGCGACTTATAGGCTGAAGCAATGTATTTATGATTTTTTCCCCCCATACAGTATTTACTAACCATTTTTTGGCTGAGATGTGACCGTTTTCATTCATTCTGTCTGAAAAAAATTGAACAGTACCATTTACAGTCACTAGATGGCAGCAGACATCAGTAGTAGCAGTAGCAGTATGGCATGCCGTTCTATCATGTAACAGGTAAAAGTGGCTATAATGACAAATTCTAAAAAGTTTAAGACAAAAATAACTGGACTTTATTTATTATACTGTACTTTATTGTTTTTGCCTTAACATTTATGTATTTATTTACCATGTCCTGGATGACTGAGAATCTTCACCAGTTATTAATGACACAATCGGCTTGCCATAGTTTCCACCTTCATACTGCTCGCTGCTTGGAGCAACTGTCAAATCATCTGCACCACCCCGGCAAAATGCAGCTAATTTGACCAGTAAAGTGCATTTATTAAATAAAAGTTCAACTGAGACACATCTTTATTATAATTTCGAGCAAACAAATACAGTAATTGTTTTAGGTGCTTTTCTTGTTAAATTTTGAAGAAACGAGCAGTGTTCCTCCTTCCTTTTTTTTTTACTCCCTCTGCGCGCTCCCGGAGCATCGAGGCAATGAATACTTTTGATATGCTGCTGATATGATCGTCAAAGTGCATTTATTAAGCAAAAGTTAGACTGAGACACACATTTGCTATAATTTGGAGCAATCAAATTATTGTTTTTAGGTGGTTATCTTGTTAAATTTGTACAGTGACTCATCGCGTGCACGCGTTTACATACGCATATCGGCTTTTGAAATTCAGCTGATTTGACCATTCTTCTTCTTCTTCTTCTTCTTTCGGCTTTTCCCTTTTCAGTGGTCGCCACAGCGAGTCATCCTCCTCCACCTCACTCTGTCCTCTGCATCCTCTGTCCTCACTCCAACTACCTTCATGTCCTCTCTAACTGCATCCATATATCTCCTCTTTGGTCTCCCTCTTTGTCTTTTTCCTGGCAGCTGCATTTCTAACATCCTTCTACCAATATACCCACTGTCCCTCCTCTGGACATGTCCAAACCATCTCAGTCTGGCCTCCCTAACTTTATCTCCCAGTTGTTTAACATGTGCTGTACCTCTGATGATCTCATTCCTGATCTTATCCATCCTTGTCACTCCTAAGGAGAACCTCAGCATCTTCATTTCTGCCACTTCCAGTTCTTTCTCCTGTCTTTTTGTCAATGCCACTGTCTCCAGACCATACAACATAGCTGGTCTCACCACTGTCTTGTAAACTTTTCCTTTGACCTTTGCTGACACCTTTTTGTCACAAATCACTCCTGAAACTTTTCTCCATCCACTCCATCCTGCCTGGACTCTCTTTTTCACCTCTTTACCACATTCCCCATTTTCCTGTACAGTGGACCCCAAGTACTTGAAGTCCTGCACCTTTGTGACCTCTGCTCCTTGTAGCCTCACTGTTCCACTGGCCTCCCTCTCATTCACACACATGTACTCTGTCTTACTACGACTGACTTTCATTCCTCTTCTTTCAAGAGCATACCTCCACCTCTCCAAGTTCTCTTCCACTTGTTCCCTGTTCTCACCACAGATCACAATGTCATCTGCAAACATCATAGTCCATGGGGATTCCTGCCTGACCTCATCTGTTAGTCGGTCCATCACCAGAGCAAACAAGAAGGGGCTCAGAGCCGATCCTTGATGCAATCCCACCTCCACCTTGAAGGTATCTGTCACACCCACAGCACATCTCACCACTGTCCTGCTGTCCTCATACATGTCCTGTACCAGTCTAACATACTTTTCTGCCACTCCAGATTTCCTCATGCAATACCACACCTCTTCTCTTGGTACCCTGTCATATGCTTTTTCTAAATCCACAAACACACAATGGAGTTCTTTCTGACCCTCTCTGTACTTCTCTATCAACATCCTCAAAGCAAAGATGGCATCTGTGGTGCTCTTTCTTGGCATGAAACCATACTGCTGCTCACAGATAGTTACATCTTGTCTAAGTCTTGCTTCCACAACTCTCTCCCAGATCTTCATTGTGTGGCTCATCAACTTAATTCCCCTGTAGTTGCTACAACTCTGTACATCACCCTTGTTCTTAAAAATGGGAACCAGCACACTTCTTCTCCATTCCTCAGGCATTTTCTCACCCTCAAATATTCCATTAAATATTTGAGTCAAAAACCTCACTGCCATCTCTCCGAGACATTTCCAAACCTCCACTGGTATGTCATCAGGTCCTACTGCCTTCCCCTTCTTCATTCTTTTCAGAGCTTTCCGGACTTCACCCTCACTAATCTTTCCCACTTCCTGGTCCACCGTTTCTATTACCTCCACTCTTCTTTCTCTTTCATTCTCTTCATTCATTAGCTCCTCAAAGTAATCCTTCCATCTTCCCATCACACACTCCTCACTTGTTAGAACATTCCCATTCCCATCTTTAATAAGCCTAACCTGCTGCACATCCTTTCCAGCCTGATCCCTCTGTCTTGCCAATCGGTACAAGTCCTTCTCGCCCTCTTTAGTGTCCAGTCTCCCATATAACTCATTGTACGCCCTCTGCTTTGCCTTAGCTACTTCCCTCTTTGCTCTATGTCCCATCTCCTTATATTCCTGTCTCCTCTCTTCAGTCCTCTCACTGTCATATTTCTTCTTGGCTAATCTCTTTCTTTGAATGGCGTCCTGCACTTCACTATTCCACCACCAGGTTTCCTTATCATCCATTCTCTGTCCAGATGACACACCAAGTACCTTCCTACCTGTCTCTCTAATTACTGTTGCTGTAGTAGCCCAGTCACTTGGAAGCTCTTTCTTACCACCCAGAGCCTTTAACAGCTCGTCTCTGAATTTCTCACAACATTCTTCCTTCTTTAGCTTCCACCATTTGGTCTTCTTCTCTGATTTTACTCTTTTTCTCTTCTTCGCAACAACAGTCATTCTACACACAACCATCCGATGCTGTCTGGCCACACTCTCCCCTGCCACAACCTTACAGTCTCCAATCTCCTTCAGGTTTCCTCTTCTACACAGAATGTAGTCGATCTGCGTACTCCTTCCTCCACTCTTATAGGTCACTCTATGTTCCTCCCTCTTTTGGAAAAGAGTTTTACAAAAGTCTTACCAGAATTTACCAGAATTTAGAATTTAGCTGATTTGACCATTAAACTGCATTTATTAAGCAAAAGTTTGACTGAGACACACATTTACTATAATTTCGAGCAAACTAATAATTGGTTTTAAGTGTTGATCTTGTTAAATTCTTGTTAAAGCCCTCTTGTGCACGCTCCCGTGGCCGCCATTTGGCAGCTCAGCGATTTTTGGCACAACACCGGTCCACGTTTCCGGGTTGTCAGCAGTGACGTGTAACAAACACGATGCATCAGCGGTGACACGTAATAGATGCGACGTACACGGCGAAGCAACATATTTATGGATTTTTTCCATTTCTTTAGACATAAATGGACTGATGCGACTTATAGGGCGGTGCGACGTGTATGGTGGAAAGTACAGTAACTAAAACAATTTTAATTTTTTTTAATCAATATTTTGTATTTTAAAATTCCATATCTGGGAAATTTAGAATTTACCTCATTCATATAAATATAAGCTCATATTTATATCAAACTTCATCTTAAAGTGCCTATTGCATCAATTTTTTTAAATAATTCTGAATGCATTTTTTTGAAACACAACATTAATAACATATTGCAAAAACAGTTACATGCCGCTGAGATGAACAGTTGTTAAGATATTCTCATGCGCAGTAGCAGGAAGTGATGTCAAAGGGGAACACCTGCATGTAAACAGACCGTTACTACATGATTAACAACAGACAGCAGAGAAGTATCTGATGGTTCTTTGGATTGTTTTGTCACCATCAGAGACAAAGAAGAGTCATTGTTAAAATAATATTGTTTCAATAAACAAAGACCAGGTAGTTTGGCGTTTTTAAAGAGTTCCCCTTTGATGTCACTTCCTGTTTCACTTTGGCTGTGCAAAGTTCAAAAGAAAATTTGCCAGTTATGTGACAAAATTAGTAAAATCCTG